>VWZZ01003349.1:673822-803460 GCA_013399095.1 Psophia crepitans | reverse complement strand
AAGAGGTGGTAAACAGTACCTCCTTTTAGTTTCACAAATCAATATGACGAACTAGTCCACAGTCACAATTGCCTCAAGTATTCTTACAACATCCATTGAAGGTCATGTAAGAAAAACAGAAGGGGAAAGAATATGTTTCTGGTTTTACCTAACCAAAATATTTGGGCAATTATTTTGTTTCTTTTTAACAATCAGTTTAGATCAACTAGCTCAGCCCATCCTCTTGAAGCAGTGGCAGCTGAAATAAAGTATTTCAACTACTTGTTAAGCTGAGGAGAAAGAAAATGCCCAACCAGGTGCCGCAGGGAACTTGTCTGCCTCTCAATCCCTCCTCTAGTGAGTGTTTAATCAGTCATATGGAGCAGACATCATCTTGAGGACTGATAAACCTTTCTCTCCAAGCCCTGAAATACCATCCATTTCCCTGCTGCTTCCACCTCAGTAAGCACAGTGCAATTGTTAGGCACGAGGTAATCTGGTGAGTCAGCACTTCTCCAGGAGGTAACCTCACAATGAAACCAAGCATGCTAGACAAACCCAGCCATCTACAACTGGGCAAAAGGTACAGCTTGTTGCCCATCTGTGACATACACTATGGCAAACAATTTGCTTAAGAATTGTCCAAATCACCTGAATAAACAGCTTAGATACATTATGAATGATAATTCCACTAGGTAACATTCACATGCTGTATGATTTACATTGTGGCAGAGTATCAATGGCATAAGGCCCAAAACCACAGCACGGGGTTACAAAATGCACTTAAGATGTTTCTGCCTCCTGAAGAAACCTAAAAATTAAATAAGTTAATGCTTATATGGTAGTGTGGAGGTAGAATAGTATTTGCATGGACCTTCTCTCCTGGCTCATCAAATCCAGTCTTCTACCACTGTAAACACAGTCACATACAATCACTACTGTTAAGTGACTTAGCTCCACTTAAAAGCAGTTTAGCAATCCCCTTGTTCCCGTCATACACATGCATACTCACTGGAATGCTATTCCAGAAGCTTGCTCCCCTCCCTCTGCTATACCAAAACCTCTATCAGTTTCCAGTCTCAGCTAAATCTGCAGTCAGTCATGGCCTTCTCCCCCACTACCAGGTGCTGTCATAGGACTTGACTAGTTTGTTTATTTCCCTAACACTTAACAACTCCATGTATTTAGAGACAAGTTTATTTTGTCTCCAGTTAACAATATTGTTGGTTAGAAAGTCACCTTTTCTAACTCCCTAAAATGAGACAGACTCTCCCTCCAATGTCTTTGCCCCTGGTGCTGGAATCTACCTTCCTTGATCAAGAGACCAGAATTGCACACATGTACACACTCCCCACATCACCCCTTTCTCCCATGGTTCTTTCAGTAATTATATCATTTATTAAAGAACAAAATGGTACACTGGAAAAAAAGAAATAGTCTTCAACTGTTGAACATACTGTATAATTCCTAGTGATCACTGATTATCTCCATCAACCCTTCCCACGTACTCTTTCACTAGTGCAAAGTACCTAGGGAATACAATATGTGGAAGCTCCCACTGAATCTTGTTCCAGAGCCGTGTCTCTGCACAAAGGACGCAGTGTATACATGGGCTCAGACCCACTCAAGATGACAAGTATTGTACCTTTTCTTTGCATAGCAAAATTGAAGTCAAGCAATAGGTAAGCACATACAGGATAGGTTAGCACCAGAAAGATAAATCAGAGCACAGGTAAGTGTGAGATATCTAACTACTCAGAGGATAAACTTATCTCTTTATTAGAAAACAGTTTTTGTCTGCAATTGACTTCTCAGGAACCTAGGCTTCCATCACAGGATATAAAGGTTAGCTACTTCTTTCAACCCATACCTGAGAAAACCACGTAAGAATGTCTGACTGGGGTGTTTTGGGGGTTTTTTTGCACCTGTCAAAATTAAAGAGGAAGTGTTAAATGCTGGGTTTTTTACCCTTGCAGCACTAACTCTAGAATGCAGGCACTCACGAGGTGGTACACATTTATCCCTTGACACCACAGCAAAATTTTGAGCTGGTGTCTCACAGAGACTAGAAACTGCACCCTATTCACACTGTAGAGGCACAGGTTCATCAGCCCTGCACTTTGTCTTTAAAGTAAGCACTCCATTTATCCAGAACTGGATGGAGTGTGTAACTTCACACATCTATCAGCCAGTCTATAAGCTACAGGCTGCAGTGTACTCCTGTGTTTTCTGAGCTAGGATCATTTCAATAAATATAGCACAAGTGACTAGCAGGATTGCCTACATGTCCAAACAGGATGTATAACACTCCAACTCATCTCTCATCCACAATGGGAATCACAGAGCTGGACGGGTACTCAGCAAGTGACTCCTCCCACCTCCTATATGGTAAACAGTAGAAGTGTTTAATTCGCTTGCTCACATTGTGTTATGTAGTTGAATATAATAAACAGTTCTTGCCTTTTTCCAAAGCTGCCCCCTGCATCTAATTTAACTTTTTAGGAAAGAAGGGAATGTTCCTTCCCTAAGGGTGCATGAGAATGCTCTGCAGAGTGAGGACGATAGTAGACCGGAAGATCAAGTTGAGAGAGCAGTTGAAAATACAATTTTATATAAGCCCTAGAAATTATGAAAACCAAAATTGTTTTATAAGAGATAGAGGTGACTGCTTGGACTGAGTGCAACCCAGAGCAACTGAAATCTGCTAAATTAAAGCAGGATGGAAAGAAATTCACTGAGCAGTGTGGAAGCTTGTTTTTAAGATTTCCATTTAAAGGCTATTTCACTCAGCAGATCTAAGCATTCCTTCCTTAGAGGTTGACCTTGCTTCAGCACACTTTTCCATTCTATCAAAACAAAGCCATAATGAGCAGAAGTCTTCATTTCATATGCCTTTATACCCACACCACCCCTCAAAAAAAAACCAAACCCCAAACACCAAAAACAACCCCAAAACCCACCCCACAAACAACCAGAAATGCAGGGTCTGATCAACCTGGAGACACGATAAAATACGGTATGCTCTCTGCCCCTCTTTGTAGTGTACTCAACTCTTCTACCAGAGTTCCATTGCTGTGTGGGCAACATACTTTAAGTGTTTGAAGTTAGAAAGATTTTCCTAGTATTAAGCCAAGATCTCTATTGCTTCCAATTAGATTAATTACTTCTTGGCTTAACCTCAGAGAGAGGCAAAAGACAATTGTTCATTGCCCTTCTCTTGTGAGTACTTCATACACTGGAAAAGATCTCATTTTTAGATTGAGCAAACAGTTTCTTTTCTTAAAGGTAGCATTCAGTAACATTTACAGCTTATCATTCTTCGTAAAAATGATAAGAAGCCACCATGGGGCTCTAAGATGAATCTATACCTTCCTGTAGTGCTCACAGGAATGCCTAAACCAGTAATCCTACTAGGTTCTCACTTTTGTAGAATATTTGTAGAATAACTGCAGCTACCTCTCCCACCTAATTAATTCACTCCTAATAATGCATCTCAGAATATTAACACCCGCATTTTCTGCACCTTGTTGCCTTTATTACATATTGCAATACATCAAAGAGATTGTTCTCACTCTGTACCCCAAACCATTTTTAAGCTGCCTGAGATTCCAAGGGTTCACGTGGGTCTGAACAGAAACCAAATGGCTGAAGGACTTCAAGCTCAAGACCCTCTCTGCGGTCTCAGGTAACTGTTTTGTACTGCTCATCACTTTGCAAAGGTAAAAAGCAAAACCAGAACAGTCCAAAGAGAACTAGAAAAATTTATGGCAAAAATTGATGATGAGGCTGAGGCAAAATTTAGTGAGGAGTCCTGTAACAAATGATTACTGAAATGTCACTCATGGCTGACCATTTCTTACTACTTGTCAGCTCCAGTCTTAGACAGTATCCAGAGCTACCAGACAAGTTTGCCTGACCATTTTTTACATCTACCACATGTCCACACAATGCATGGAAGCAGATTTCAGGAAACATGTGTTCACTAATATGGAAATCAGTTCTCTAAACACAGTTTGCTTACCTGCTCAAGATGAAAACAAGGCTTCACAAACCTCATGTTTACAATTTAATTAGCTCTCTGCAACTTCAGTCCCTTCT
Source organism: Psophia crepitans (assembly GCA_013399095.1). Classification (NCBI taxonomy): domain Eukaryota; kingdom Metazoa; phylum Chordata; class Aves; order Gruiformes; family Psophiidae; genus Psophia; species Psophia crepitans. Next base: position 799,383 of record VWZZ01003349.1, on the reverse strand, counting down.
TCCACATTGCAACAATTTCTCTGTGGGCTCAATTTAGAGAGCATTCGGGGTAGCTGCGTGAAATAGCCGGCAGTCACGCTAGAGACAGGCTAGCTCCATTTATTCTGCTGAGAGCAAGTAAATTGGCTGGGAAGCTGTCAAGTGTTGAAAAATTGTCCACAACAGTTTCTTATTTTGAAGAATGCATTACTCATTTGATCTAGGTTTTTAAAACCAATGAGATTTTTCAAAACATCAACAACATACACACACATTCTTTATTTAGAGACAAAACATATAATCCAAATATTCGAACAAAACATTACCAGCTTTCAGTGACAAACTAGATTCAGTAATCTGGAAGACTCTGCCCTGTCACCCTTCAGAGCTAGATGAACTGCTGGAAAACAGCCCTATCCCAAGTCTAGTCCAAACTTGCATTACTCTGCTCAGAATTTGGCAATTGGAGCAGGACCACAGTCCTCCCAGTTTTCACCAGTCCAAAAGGCAGGATGCTCCAGAAGCAGGGGCTGTTTCAGACCAAAAACACAACTGTTTTCCACTCACAAACTTTCCAAGTTCCTACATCAACCGCAGAAACACTACAGAGCGCTGGAGCCCAACACTACAGCAAGTCTTTGCCCACAGTCCTGAAAGCCTGAGCAACATCCCCTTTCCAAATCCACTCTCATCTTGCTGTACCAGGGAAGGTACACACTCCCACGAGCAACAGGTTTTTTTGTGCATCTGCCCTTATGACACTCCTGTGAAACAGCTGAGGGGCAATGAGACAAAAAACCAAAGGACTTGCCCACATGGAAAAAACTATTAGGATCAAGCAGATACAGAAACTTAACATCATGATCAGTACCTTTAAAAGCCTATGAAGAATGGCAGGTGACATAAAAAGCAAAGGTTTTCATATGCTGTAACTTTTCTGCAGGAGAATTAACAGATTTCACTCCCCGGCTACTCACACATCACTTGCTGACAACTTCCCACACAAAGCCCAAGCAATGGACCTGCACACAGTCTTAAGACTGGCAAAGCAAGGGCAAATGCCAATATTCAAAGCAAAGGTCATAACCACTAGGCCATCTTTCAGTGCAGCTCAAGTGTATGCCAATTTACTCCAACCGTATGCAGAAGGTTCACACCTTGGAAGTCTATTTCTAAATCAATTCTGAGAGCAAAGCTGCCTCTTGACCAGGATATTCTATGTGCTGCTCCAGGCAGCTGAATATGGGTCAACAGAAGTTTCACTTCCTCAAGCCTCTTATTTCCACTGTAAATAAAATTCACAGATAAAAGGGTTGTAGTCCCAGCTTGATTTACACTGATGGAAGTAGAAAAATCAGACTGCAGGTGCAGTGCTAACTTCTCAAAAGGGAAAAGTAAATCAAGGCTTAAATTTGAGGTTCTAGTTGTAAAGTGGATTCAGACATATTTTCATTTTTAACTGAAAAATGTTAGTATCAAAAGTTAAGCAGTGCATCAATAAAACCAGAATTTCAAACTGGTCTCCCAACCACTACTCAATTAAGAACAAAGATAGACAAGAAACACTGCAGCACACTGACTCCTTATTATTATAATGCAGAGCATTTAATAGCTAATTTATCTCAACCACCACAAAGGTATGACCCCATCAACACCATAGCAGGGGCAACTGAGGTGTAAGGCAACTATCTGGTCTGTCCCAAGGAGCAGAACAGGGAACAGAGCCATAGTATCTGAGAGACTACACTTAAGAAAAGTTTACTGTGGACTTGGATCTACTCCTAACGACACAGAGTAGATAGAAGACTGTTTCTGTGTGGATTAGTCACAAGGGATGAGCAAATGATGATCAAGTTCAAGATACGGGCTCCATAGTCTATAACTTGCTAATGACTAGCACTGATAGCAAGCCTCAGAGAACTGGATCTGAAGGAGTAAACACAAGAGTCCTCATGGGTCTATTTCTGTTGCTAATCGATTTATGTGTTCATGCTTTGTGTCGGGCTGTGCCTAAACACAAGAGACAGGCTGCTGCAGGAACTCTTATTATCACGTGGACTGCAAGCAGATCCACCTGCACATGGAGCACATCTCATTTCCACTGTGTCGTAGTTTAACCCATCTGGCAGCTAAAACGACAACACAGTTATTTGCTCCTCCTCAGTGAGATGGGAGAGAGAATTGAAAATAAAAAAGGAGTAAATTTTTGCATTGAAATAAAGACAGTTTAATAGGACAAAAGAGGGAAAATGATAATAATGATAATAAACAAGTGATGAACAGCATAATTTCTCAACACCCGAAGTCAACGTTCAGGAAGACCCCAAGCTGCCTCACCTCCCAGTCCACCCCCCAGCTATATATGGAGCATGACGCTATATGGTATGGAATATCCCTTTGGCCAGCTGGGGTCAGCTGTCCTGGCTGTGTCCCCTTCCCAGCTTCTTGGGCATCCCCACCTTCTCATTGGCAGGGCAGGATGACAAGCTGAAAAGTCCTTGACTACTTGGCAACACCTGAAAACATCAGTGCGTTATCAACGTTATTCTTATCCTAAATCCAAAACACAGCTGCTAGGAAGAAAGTTAACTCTATTCCTGCTGAAACCAGGACACACTGTGTGATGTAAAAGGAGGCAAATCAGTATTTTCAATGCTTGCACAGGTCAGCAAACAACTGAACAAGAGCCCAGTTCATTTTACAGCCTTTACACCACTGAATAACATCTAGCTAAGAATGATCTTTTCAGGTCATTTCAGCCCTGGTTTGGTTTTAGATAAATTAAGAGTGACTGGAGGGCTTTTCACATACAGAAATTTACTGCCCAATACCATTGCCAAGCAGAAGAGAAACTTATCTGGGGGAAGCATAATTATCATCACAACAAATCCTACACAAGATTTCCTTAGGCATTACCACAGTGTAATAAGGTTATAATCACCAACAGTGATAATTACAGCTAACAGAGAACTCCAAAACAGAATCATGTCTTCATCTCTCCAGCGCAATCAGTCTCAGGTTATTGCTATTGACACATGACCACATGGAAGAATTAAGGCATTTCCACACTGCATCATAACATGCTTGAATTATTTAGCAAAGTAGACGCAGAATAACAATCATGATTTTATCCATAAATCTCCAAACAGAAGGGTTTTTGCTATTGCTTGTTAATACATGTGGCTGTCTCCCAGGTAGGGGTGTAGCACACAATAGGTTGAATCTGTATCCAACCTATTTCAGCCCTGATAAGCATGCCTGCTTCAGTTGTAAGTTTCCAGAAGTGTGGTAACAAAGAACCAGCATTTCCCAGTTCTCATATAGAAGGGGTGCTGAGGTATGCATAGGTGAGAAACCCACCGGCAAGGGAGGGTGGCAGAAACACCCTATCCATGGAAATGCAATCTTAAACATCAACAAGCCCTCAGAGTCATTTATAACCCACCATTCCTGATCACTGATTGCTCCTAAGTTACATGGCATACAGTGCACTTGATAACTCATTATCACTTTCATCTCCTTGCCAGAAGAAAGATGGCACTAAGCATACAGTACATTTACTCTAGAAAATACATTTGGTCCCTTAAAAATTAAGCCTCCTTGTCCAAGTTTTGACAGGCTCTGAAAAGAATTCTGCCATTCACTTAGCTCAGTTTAAAAAAGCACACACTGCAATAACAAATCATTAAAATTATATGTTGAAAAACTTACATAGCTATTGAAAATACATGATTGGATTTTAATAACTTCGTGCCTGCTGCATGGATGGAGTAGTATGCATTTCCAAAGGGTATGTGCATACCATGTGAAAAAATAGAGAAAGAGATGAGAATGAAGAAACAAAGCAAGCCTGTCATTCACATACCTGGTGAGTGTCCAGCATTCAGTCACAAGAACTGGACAAGAGCCAAAGATGTGCCTCACCTTCCAGTCCCATCCCCTTGAAAATTCTTCTTTGGCTCCTCAGAACCAAGATCATCCTCTGGGCAATGCAAGAAACTGCCACTGAACTTCTGTGCAGCCTTGGACAAACTGCTTTCCTGACCCATATGTATGCTACTTTCCACTGCACCAAGTGTTGTCTTGTCATTTGTTCCATATGTAGAGCCTACACCAGTGGAGTCTTTAGCTGCTGCCCTAGTATTCATAGAGGACAACAGTAATCTGATTGTTCATTTCCTAGGGAAACACTCTCCTGGCTGTGTAGCCAGCCCTACACAGCAAGTAGTGGTTGTCCCCAGTCATTAACCCAATAGTGGTTAACTCTAACTTGGTTTGCAGACCCAAGTAGCTCAATCTCCTGCTGAGCTATAAGATGTGGTGTAATGCTTGGACTTTGCCACATAACTCACCCAGATGTACCTTTCAAGCTTAAAACAACCAGTACTCCGAAAGCATGAGCACTAAGCTGAAAAAGAAACATCTATCTGCATCTGTGATCAACTGGAAACTGCATTTATTGGAGCTGGGGGCTGTCATACATCTAGGCAGAGGTCAGTAGTGTCCTTCAACTCTTCACAATGCAAAGGCCAGACTGTAGACACTAAAAGCTTCAGCTTCTGCACAGAGTTGTTTTGCTTCAGCTCCTATACCACAGATGTGTAATTGTGCCTGCCCACCTCACTCCATCAGACATGCCTAGAGCTTCCAGTAATTCACAGCTTTCCCTGGGACTGAATTAACTGCACTCAGTGCCAGGGTCTCTACAGTGTACCATGCAATTGAATACCTAGTAGAAAAGTTAATCTAAACATATTCAAACTTTTAAAGCCAGTCTGAGTGCCGTTTGAACTAGTTCTTTTCTCTCAGACTGATCATCAACACATCTAGATGTCTATCAATGACCAGCATTCATCTTTTTGTCATGAAAAGTCTAGCGATGAAGGGGATCTGAACACATTCTTTCTGCAGTTATGCTACAGATTCTCAGTTTATCCCAGGACTAGAATACAGCACTCAATCTCACAAAAAAAAGAAAACCACAAAAAAAAACCCAACACACCTACTCACAACACCTACATTTGTATTCTTTGCCCATTCCAAAGACAACAGTGGATTTCCAACCTGAGAAGCAAGTCATATAGAAGACAAAATTCAACCTTTTGGTATACCACTATCTGAATACCTCTTCCTCTTCAAAAGAATCATGTGAAAATTGGAGAAATGTAATTGCTGTGAAAATAGGACTTCCCTCTCACTTTTATACAGCAAACATTTCCCAGAGTTTTCATCATTCTGAGAGCAGAGCCAACTCACAATGGAGACCATTAGAGAGGAGGACCCAGAAATTTCTTAAGCACTCCTCAGTTCAGACATAGCACAAGAGACACAGTGCTGTCCCCTAACATGCTCTTTTTAACCCTCTGAGCAAACACTTACGCAAGATGACTGTTTGCAGACATTGGCAGTTCCACTATAGGAAAACAGAGAAGAGTTTCTCTGTACTCCTAGAGACTCCAGAATGGACAGTCCCATTACTCGTGCAATGTGGGAAGAAAGATTACAAACTATTTTTGTTTGAATTGAAACAGAAAATAGGACTCAGTTGCCTAAAAACAAAACCTTGTGGCAGTTCTAATACTAAGTTCATGTGCATTTGAATATCTTGTCCCCCAGTTAAAAACAAGTTGCCAAACACAGCTGTCAATTTTTTTTATTTTTTTTTTTACAGGGGAAAATAGTTATTTGCTCATGGGGAAGAAACATATCCAAGAAATGTAATAGAAACAGAGAAAAAGCTAGTATTAACTAGTTACCTGCTGCTCTATTCAGTAGCTCCATCAAAAGAAAAGTCACACTTGGATGTGGCAAGGGTAGCAGGGGGGCAACAGGAGTAGCTTCTGTGAGAAGGTGCTTGAAGCTTCCCTGTGTCTGATAGAGTCAATGCCAGCCAGCTCCAAGATGGACCTGCCAAGGCCAAGCCCATCAGTGACAGGGGTAGCACCTCTGGGATAACATATTTCAGAAAGGAAAAAAAATATACAACAACTGGGATGGCTTTTTGCAGCCAGAGAGAGAAGTGAGATGTGAGAAATTCTGCAGACACCAAGATCAGTGAAGGAGAGGGAGGAGGTGCTCCAGGTGCCAGCACAGAGATTCCCTTGCAGTCCATGGAGAAGACCATGGTGAGGTAGGCTGTCCCCTGAAGCCCAAGGAGGAAGGATGATGACAAGTAGAGATTCCACCTGCAGCCCATGGAGGGCCCCACACTGGAGCAGTTGGGGACACCTGAAAGGGGCTGTGACCCCATGGGAAGCCTGCTCTGGAGCAAGCTCCTGGCAGTGCCTGTGGCCCCATGGAGCGAGGAGTCCCCACCAGAGCAGGTTTGCAGCAGGACTTGTGACCCCGTGGGGGACCCATGCTGGAGCAGTCTAGTTGTGAAGGTCTGCACCCCATGGAAGGGACCCATGCTGGAGCAGTTTGTAAAGAACTGCAACCCATGGGAAGGACTCATGCTGGAGAAGCTGGTGGAAGACTGTCTGCCATGGGAGGGACCCTATGCTGGAGCAGGGGAGGAGTATGAGGGGTCCTCCCCCTGACTGAGGGAGAAATGACTTTTGATGAACTGACCACAAACCCCATTTCCCATTGCCCTGTGCTGCTGGAGCAGAGTAGGTAGAAATTGGGAGTGAAGTTAAGCTCGTGAAGAAGGGAGGAGTAGGGGGAGGTGCTTTAAGATTCGGCTTTATTTCTCATTGTTCTACTCTGTTTTGCTTGGTAATAGATTAATTTCACTCTAAGTTTAATTGTTTTGCCCATGACAGTAATTGGTGAACAATCCCTCACTATCTTTTCTCTACCCACAAGCTTTTTGTTATACTATTTCTCCACTGTCTAGTTAAGGAGGGGGAGCAATAGAGCAGCTCTGGTGAGCACCTGGACTTCAGCCAGGGTCAACCCACCACAGTCCTTTTTGGCACCCAACATGGGCCATGATAAATTCGAGATAAGTACAGTAATTGGAAGAGGTAACAGGCAAAACACAGACTGAGCATAGAAATGCACTGAGGAAAGCACTAGTGACCAGATCAAATAAGCCATGTTAAGATAGGAGGTCAGAAATAGACAAATGTGTTTTTCAGAAACTTGAAAGAGCTGGGTAAAGTATATGCAGCCAGGCTGGATAGGGCCAAATCTAGTATAACAGCACAGGTCTCTCTCAAGCAAACCAGAGCAGTTTCAACAAAACGTCAAGGTAAATAGGAACTTCCAACCAACCTGCCATCTGACTTAACATGTTTTAAGAACATCAAGATAAGCTGGAGAATGCAGTTTGATCTGCATGTGCAAGACCATTCTCATCAGCTAATGAAGTCTTTGCCAACAAGAACTGCTGTGGTTGGGCTTCATGTTCATGCACGTGAATACTAGGCACTAGGACCAGTCACAATAATCCTCCTATGACCCTCTCTTAGCCATGGGCATAGGAGAGCAGAAGGCCTCCCAGGGACAACTGAAAGACCTATTTTGGGACAACAGTTTGCTGGACTGCATTCTGGATATATTTCCCTTATTGCAGGCTGAACCCTCACAGCTGAGCCAAGGTTAGATGCCTAGAAGCCAGGTGGCACAGTAAGTCTGGGTCACACATCTGCCTCATTTCAAGCACTCCTCAACAGCAGACCTTAAAGCCCTTAAAAGCAAAGGGCCATTTACGAGTGCTGCAAAGCACTGTGTGATGTTCTATTCCAACAGAAGCCAAAGATGCTATTTTTTTGGCTGTTGCCTGGAGGTACTGCATGTTTATTCCCATTTCCAGAGAAATTCAAAGGGGACATATCCTGTGTCAAAGTCTTTGGTTCTATGTACCCTACCAATAACAATAGATGCAAGGGCTCAGCATAAGGAGGACTGGAAAGAGAAAGGTGGCAGGTTTAGCCCCAGTTCTCCTGTGGTCACTTCATAGTTAAAAATACAAAGCAAATAACACCTGGGAATGCCTTAATACCACCTCTGAGCTAGTCTCCCTTTTGACAGACCTGAACCTCCTGAAAAATAAAACATATTAACAAAAAAACCCCACCTGCACTTCCTTCTGGCTATCCAAAGTATGTACTTCAGTCTGAATTAGATACATCTAAGTCATTATCTTTCAAATAGTTGTTTCTTTGTCTTCATTTTTTAGTTAGGGCATTTTTAGCTACTGTTTTCATAAAAGCTAAAGGTCTTCATGAGGGCCATCTGCTTCCAAGGCTGACTGTTCAGAAGTTGACAATTGAGTCATTCTCCATTATAATTTCAACCCATGCATTTTAAATCTATCCTTAGGAATCTCCTATATCAAGCCCATAAATGAAACCATGCTCAGAGACACTGTACAGTGCTGCGCCAAGTTCTTCTTGTCATTACCATTAAAAGCTGTAGCTTTGGGAGTTAAAAACAATGACATGGGTTATTACCCATTCTGCATCATAGCATAAACTGATATCTTTTAAATGGATATGTTTTGCCAAACACTGAGGAAGCTTGGTTTCTTTTTAACTTAATGCAGCATCAGTCACTATCAACGATGAGATAATAGTTCAGGCAGCCAGTGTATAAACTAAGCCGGCCAGAAAGCTTCCCGGGCCTCCCACTCACCACAGCATAAGATGCTCTGCCACTACTTTGGCACTTGTTTGCTGGTTGTTCAGACCATTAGTTCTCAAGCAGGCCTGCATATAGAGTTCAGACAGCACGATACCCAGCTATACAGATGGACAGCACATAGCACTATATAACAAAACTATGTTCAAATTGGCTGGCCTAGTATGATAAATTATCAATGCAAGCTCAATGCATGGCTTGTCAGAACACTAATTTTCAACACAGCAATTCATTTTCTCTTTAAGATATGCTGCTGGCTTCCATCTGCATTTGAAATGCAAATGGAATGTGCTTTATATTCACTATTGAATTGTTTCATAAAATAAACATGTCAACTCCCAAGCCAAACCCATGTGTCCTCTGAGGAATTCCAAAAAGGAAGAGATTTCTCTGCCCTGTTTTTTAAGAGCTAGAGTTGATCACATCACTTGGATAATATTGTTAAGGAAGTTTCTTCACTCTAGGTTTCCCACAGCAAAGTCTCAGATTTGAAGTCTCATGAGATAATTTGAGTGGCACAGTGGTTGTAACAGCTCGAGCTGGGTGCCTCTGAGACCCCAAACAAAGAAATACCCTTACAGTCTAAGTTCCTCTCTGCTCATGCGACAGTTCACACCAATAGTAGTAATATCTGGGTCTGTGGTCTTTCTGTCCTTCCCTGGGTCCTTTCCTTGTCTCTAGGCGTGCCATTTCTTTTCTTATCTCCAAGGCTGTCACTTGGAGACAACATATCTAGGTGTAAGTTCACAGCTTGTAGCATAAGGCTTCAGCAAATTTAGCCACTTATGCTAAGCTAGATATGTCAACACTTATACTAATCTTGGCAACTAATATTTCCCAACAATATTAGCCAACCGCTGATGGCTGTGCAACACCCTGACAAGCCAGCTAGGTACCTGTATGTAGTTAAGGTGCCTAATCTCTGAAAATACCCATTTTAACTTGGAATATACAATTGTTTTTATTAAAGAGATCATGGAGGATCCTGTTTGTTGTAAAAAAACCCCACACTACAGAAAAAGTTCTTCTTGCCCAGGAGATCTCAAAGAAAACATCAAACCAATTGTAAGTGAAATGGCAGAAGTCAGAAGGTAATTAAACAGCATCAACTAGTACCAGATCCACGTTCCCCCAACTACAAAGGCTCTGCAGCTCCACCTCACACTTTCATAAAGCAAGCAGTCAGCCACTGCTAGAAAGCTGAGCATTTGGCATTAAATCCAAAACATCTTATCCATTTGAAATACAAGAATTTTAGGGGAATGTAATGATCTGCAGCCCTGACAAATGCATCATGGCAAACTATTTGAGATATATATACCAAGATGCCACTCAAGTCCCTATTGATAAAATCTGACAGAACACTTGATCAAGCCATTTGTCAAGTTTTATCAATGTTCACAAGTAACTGTAATTTTAGGCTTTTGAAACTCTGTCTTAAAACCAGCACTACCAGTTCTGTATAAGGAGACCGTAGTAAGAGAAGGACTGTTTCTTTTTTCTTTGGTTGGCTCACTTGGATTTTAAGAGGGCACTAGATAGCAGCTAACAGCTTAAGTTTCTGTTAAGGTGTGTTTGGTTTTGGTTTTGAAAAAAACTGCTAAAGCAAGACATTACCCCAGATTGTTTTTGAACTGAGCTGTTATACATACTAAACAGTTACCACAAAGCTTTTGACTTTCCTTGAAAAATACAGACAGGCACTCGTATAATTTCTAAATTACTTGTAATTCCTGAATCACTTTCCTCCCACCTATTTCAGGGTTTATTGTGTTACAAGCTTTATGCCAAGGTCACCAGTTTGCACACAGTGTAGATGTTAGGGCATTTTACTAGAATTTAGGGATGGAAACGGTCTCTTGCCTATTGATTTGCAAACTAAGTATTACTCTTGAAAAATCTACACTTGCTTCTGCAGCAGGAAAGCTGAGGCAACATGGTTGTCATATACACACTTTATGGTGTCAGGTACATACAACTATTACTGTGGGAGAATTGTGCTTTAGTAGTTTTCAGTCTGGCCTTCATTCAGCACCAATCATCTTGTCTTTACGTCTGTCTTGTGTTTGACATCCCTGAAACCGTTTACTTAAGTGCCCATAGAAATGTAAATAAAGCCATGAAATACCACAATAATTACTGTGCCTGACCTCTGGCAAACGATTCTCTTAAATTAAAACCTATTTGAATGAGGACATCTTGTAGAAAAGGATCCAGTAGGGATTAAAAACCATCCAGGAACAGAGATTCAACCAAAGCCTTTGGTAAAGCATGCTGTGTCCCCTTACCCCTGTAGTAGGGTTCTCACTGTTTGTCTACTTGAATGTTCTCACACAATCCTGTAAACAGCATCAGTGCTTGGCCTTTTCATTCTGGTTTGCCACAAGGAGTCACACAGCTCAAGATGTGACTGCACGCTGGCCACGCTGACTGTACGTCAGCAAAACACTGAACAGCATGCCAAACTTTAAACATACAATCATTTCCATGGAGTCACTGTTAACATTGACCCATGGAGAATAGGGGTCTGCTCAGGAACCCTCCTATGAAAAGCAAAGTAACCTTTTAGCTGGGACTGTAAAAGACTATCCACAGTCAACCAGGAGAGATCTGTAACTCAGGTTACCATCAGGTTACATGAGAATTTGAAGAGCTTTGGAAGCAATGGTTCTCTAGTCTGTTGGATAAGGTAATTACGCGTTACCTGAAACACGTCGATTAATTGAATTTACAAAGAACCTCTTGATTTTCACACATCAAACAACAGCTTTGAGCACATCCACTTTTGCTTCCCAGAGCTCTCCAAGAAAGGAAGTGTACTACATATACATGCACAGGAACATGCTGCAGTTGTTACTTGAGAGACTAAGAGCTATTGATTATTATAAATGATGCTCTTGCAATCACATGACTCCAAAAGACTAATACATATAATTTCTACTCAGCCATACAAACCTAGAAATCTATTTCATGCAAGTGGAGCAGCTGTTCTCACCGGAATGTTTGAAATGAGTTTATGGTATACATGTTAAAGGTACTAGCTCTCCATGTGAATCTTGGGGCAACTGAATGTTCAGCTCTTGTACCTGGCCAATACCAAACAAACATCAGAAGTCTCCTAAAAAGCTGCATGTTCACCAAGACAGGGCAACCCTTAAGTAAAACATACCACTTCCCAAATGCAGCTGGCAATTCTAGAAGACAAGACATGGTTATAGACTGCTGATCCAGGAGAATAGATGCATTTATCAGCTTCCTTTCCTGAGAAAAGGCCTCTTTCACCTTTTCCTGCACTCTAGCCCTCCCTTACCCTTTTCTTTATTTCTTCTCCCTTGAGGAAATTAACCCACGCATTCCATAACATTACTTTTTGTGCAAGTGATTTGTGCTGCACAACTTATTTTCCTCTGTGATATCTTCTACAAAGTAGCTAAGATTAGGGACAGGGACAACAAATAAAAGTTCTGGGGAAGGAAAAAAATTATCCCCATAAAAGCAGCATAAGAAAAATTTCCATTCTAGTCCAGAAGTCTCCTCCTCTACAGAGTTGAAAGGATAGCTACATAAGAATATAAAATAGTTCAGGAAAAAAAAAAATCAAGAAAATCAGTTACCATTTTTGTGTTGCATTATGCTATGGATTTGAATGAATGAATACACAGGTGAATACAATGCCACCTTTAACACTAATACTAGGATAAATGTTTAAAAAGCAATCCTCCTGAGAAGACAAGAAAACACAAAGATCCCCCTGAATACATGATCCTCTGTGACATTCACAGAAATAAGTGGAGCAAATCACCAGATCTAGCTTCAAGGTACATCTTAGGTGAACAACCTTTCCAAACAGAAAGGGATTCAATTAACACTCCGATTCAGTTACAAAGCACCTATCTGTATCTACAAACTGTCTCAGGCAGCAAGCTTCCATCTCGGGCAACATCCTGATATCTTGGTTGATGCCACCAGTTAAGTTAAACCAGTATGGTAAATAGAGAGACATTATGCAACGAGAAAGGAAAAGTATACCTCAAAACACAGCACGCTAGCTTAAGGCCTGCAAGTCAGCAAACCACACAGCACCTACGCTGAAGCCTCAATAAGCTGAATATTCTTATAGCTACGGATAGACAGCCATTGCTCTGTGGAAGGGGAATGCATTTAAGAACATGTATTAAACATTTTGTTAAACTTCAGCTTGACCTGCTGAGATGTATAAACAGGCAGCTTCTGCTCTGGTTAATCCATTTAAAATATGTCTGACACCTTCAATGCTGTTAACTCTGATCTTCGGTTACATCACTCAGCTCAAGTGGCTCAGCTAACATTCAAGGTCCTACACATACCTGTCTCAAGTAAGAAAGAGTAAGTACAGGAAAGGCCTAGGGAGCAGAGCTGGGAGGAAGTCTGGGGGGGCTAGAAATCTACCTTTGTGCTATTGGTACATGCACACAGTTCCACCACCAACCGGCTGATTATTACATAAAAAACTTCCATAATGGGTTTACTTTATATCCTTCTCTTTTCCCAAGTATTCTCGTTAAAGAATCTCAATGCCCTTGTAAAACCAGAGCACAATCTGGTTTCTGTCACACAAGCCACAGTCCAGAGATGGATTTGTTTTCTGTTGTGTCTACATTACCTCTAAGACTAGGCTTTGTATTCCCTCAGATACTTTAATTGGGTCCATAATTAGACCCTACCTCCCTACCTTTATGTACTTTTTCCCAGCTTCCTTTTCAAAGTGCTAGATTCTAACAATATTAACATTCTTCTCTGGAACCTCTTGAGGTCCTAGCAGTAATTTCATGCACCAATAATGTTTTACTGAAAATAAACAGACCTAAAACATTGGTAACCTGGGAATAATCAAGAAGGCACACGTGTCCTGATGTACAGCCAAACTGCCTAGTGACCTCTGTAATTACGCCACTCATTAACATATCCCCAGCTAGCCTGTTTCCCTCTGGGTGATAGAAAGCATACCTGTCCAGCTAAGCAGACTGAAAAGGTGTGACCGACAAAGGCAATGAAACCTAATGGGATAAAGCCCAGCTGCCATAAAGATTTAGGCTCATTGGAGAGGTTTTGTTGCAAGGGCTGATGATCAAATTCCAGGTCTGCAGCAGGAAACTGATATTTTTTCTGGAACAGCTCTAATATACATTTTAAAGGATTCAAAGCACCTCTTGCATTCCTAATTACAGGCCAACCTCTGCCAAACCATTGTGGACAAAGGTATGTGAGACTCCACTACTGCCTAAAAAAAGGGAGCTATTTCTCTCTAAAGCATTGATGCCTCCATATTCACATAGAATCATAAAGGTTGGAAGAGACCTCAAGGATCATCCAGTCCAATCGTCCCCCCCCACCTATTACCCACTAAACCATGTCCTTCAGCACCACATCTAACCTTTCCTTAAACATCCGCAGGGACAGTGACTCCACCACCTCCCTCCCTCCAGCAGCATGGAAACCTTGGTCACATGCCAAGGAATAGGCAAATGTCAGAATAATATGTTTAAAAAACCAAAAACCAAGCCACAGACACAATCAACACACCATATAGAGCTTTAATCCTCCAAGCACTGAGATATATTCAGAAGAATGAGACTGTCTCCTTTCTTGTTACATAGAGCAAATCTCTTTGCACCAGCAAAAAGTTTCCAGTAATCTCTTACAGCATCAGTTCCTGGTGGTTCTTCTCCAAATTACAAAACTCTGCACACACAAAAAAAGGCAAAGTTAGCTTTTTAGCCTCAAGAACATCTTCCTAATTGCAAGAGGAACATCAAGGTGTCAGACTACAGAAACAGTGAAACAGATTACTCTGGGGGGTGTGGAATCTCAGTTACTAGTGGTTTAAGAACCTTCCAAACAAATGCGCAACAGCAACAAAACCCCAAAACCCACAAACGTATCCTTTCCCAGATCAGAAGAAATGAGTACCTTGAACAATTTTCCTACAATTCCATGTCATTTTTAGAAAAATTTTAAAAATAACTAGGAGACAGACAATATGTATTTTTCCAAAATTTATTCTTCGCTTTCCTACAACTCAAAAATAAGACATTTCAGTCTGAAGCATTCATCTCCTTAGGATTAACTTTCTACTCTAAGGTAGTCTAGTGGAGAAAGAAAAGCTACTCCAAAGTTTGGCTCATACATTGCCTTCTAGAACATGCAGGTTGAATCAGTTTCTGGCACTTTTCCCTGCCCAGAGACAGTCCAGTTCACTGGCTCAGACCAAAATCTAACTGTAAGCATGATGAGACTTTCTCTTAAACTGACTGGTTCAACAGGCAACTGGAAACGGTTTGCAACACTAACAGGCAGAGAACAATACAATGCTCTAAACCTTCAAGCAAATTGCCATATTCTTAAAATATTTTAATTGAATTCTATTTCTTTGGTCTTAAACAGAACTGAAGTCACTCACCTCCATTTCAGTGATCAGCTATTTTGCTGAATTAACCATGAAACTAAAATGGAGAGAGCAAGTTGGTGGTTTTCATCAAGCTTTCCTTTCTTCTTTGTTTTTAATGGTATGTTGAAATCCACAGAAGAACAATCACTTGCTCTTATTATGTTTCAGTCTTCGATTACAGCACTACAGAGGCACAATCTTATTTTGAAATTACTTTTTTAAATGGGAATAAGTCAATCTCATAATTTATTGAATTCTCAAATTCCTACTACAACGGCAAACACTGTACATAAGCTAAATCAAGATAACAAATTACAGAAAGTCATGTAAAGCCACAGAGATGCAATTATACAGTTTCAACAGTTGTTCTTGTCAGGGCAATAGAAAGCAGCCTAAGAAATTCAGCCTAAGAACTACCTCACGTGACAGAGTCAGAGACCTTTGGTCCAGGCTTTGGGGTGAAGTCATGACAGATGACACATGCTTCAGGAAAAAATGCTGAAACAACCCTCACACCTTAGCCTTCATGGATTCATTCTCAGTTCCATTTGGAAGAAATTAGATTTTCTTTTTCCTTCTGGAGTTCTCAGTGTAATTAAGTACTACCATTCTGGGTATTAAAGACAAACCACCAGTCTGACATTCCAGCATAAAGGTCTGGGGCACATGTGAGCTCCCTTTCCTTGAGGGGCAACAGGTGCAGACAAAGAAGCAGCAAAGTGATATGCAATAGTCTATGTTATATTACATGTGAAGCGAGAAGGAGACCACATGTTACCACAGTTAGATAAATTATGGCCCAACAGACAAAGGGTTGGAGTAAGACTCCAAAAAGATGTCAACTGCACTCTGTCAGAGACTTCACAAATTGTTCATCTTCTTTCCCCTCTCTATCACAGCAAGTTAGACTGCAGCTTCTTTAGGAAATAACCACATTTTAGCATACAGATTAAGAGACCCTCATCCTAATTTGATTCTCTAGGCACCACTGTAATTACAAACAACAATATGCAGTGGAAATGATCAAATAATTAATGTGAAAACACAGAGATGCATCTTATGAATTATTCAAGCAGCTGCAGTTACTAATAACTTCCTAGATTATGGAAACTAAGCCAACAATAAAAAAAAAAAATTTTTTTTATTTTAATTTTTTTTACCACTTCCTTCCATTACCATCAGCCTGTAAGACAGAAAACTACAATGGCACATTTAACCTGAGCGAGGACACCACCACTGCTAAGTGTTGCCTTTGGACAGAAAGCCTTGCAGGGGAATTTTTCCATTGCAATGATTTGCAAAGTCATAATAATATTTCTATGTCCATATTAAATTTTATAGAGGTTATTTTTTTATTACCAAATATAAATCTGGGACCTCTATTACCTGCCACACTGTCTTAAAATAATTCCAAGGTTATGCTGTCATCGCATAACTCTGGAAATTTGTAACCCTAATTCAAGCACTAGAAATATAACACAAAAGACAACGTAACGCCGAGCACAATTTTCTACTACAATAAGCCAGGGAGTGGCTGAGCAGAAAATTCATCTTTCATTTTGTACGCATCAGTAGTCCATAAGTGAAGATCATACCTCTATCAAATGCTTGAATGATAATGTCTCTTGTGAAGCTATTTCTGAAGTGTCAAAAGACAACAGCGATAGTTTTCTGAAGTCCTGAAGTCAATTGTTTGGCTATCTGGACTGCAACATAACAGAGAAACCTGGTTTAGCTCACGTTCATGTTATACTCTGTACTCAGTCTCAGCTTCAGGTCCTCTACTCTCTGCTGTATTTGTGAGATCAAAGACAAAGCATACCTAGAAGATGCAACTTTTACATTGATACAGAGTAATAAGAAAGCAGCAATAAAGCTCCTTAGTTGCCAGATATTAAGAAAAGTAGGGAACTTATTTGTATTTTGCATAACCAAGACTGTTAAAAGACCAGGAACTCCTGCAAAATACTCCATTACACATAGTCTGGCAAGCTGTTTGTTAAATCTCAAGTTTTGCCACACCATGACAGACCTTGTGCTAAGTACTTCACAGACCCACAGTTCAGTTTTCCATACTATAGAGGGAAACAAGGAATCAGACTTCTCTTGCAACCAGTACACACTGATGAAAAACACCATCCATGAAGAATTATCATCACTGTATCATACAGAAATATAACTTCACTTAGCAGGCAGACAGCAAGGTATGCAGAGATAGGAGTTAATCTGCTAACAAGCAGCCGGTTCAGCCAGTAGCACATACGTAGAATAGCAACGGACTACAAAGGTCAATTTAGAATCAAATAAAGTAACGGCATTATTGAATACACCAATCTGTGAATGCTACACTTTTTTCACTATGAAACAGCATGAACTGCATCATGTTAAGAGCTGTCTCTGTATGTGCACAAATGTAAAGAGTATGGCTCTTATATAGGCTTCTCCAAGACAGCAACAATTAAAAAAAAAGAGACAGGTCATAGTCTGTGATAACTTGCTGTTTTACAGAAATTACCAAGTTGAAATTGTTAGCTGCTACACATGGGAGGCTCTGCTGTTCTTAGCAACCTAGATTTCATAGCTGTGCATAAAACATGCTTGAAATGGACCTCAGAACAGTGTCTCTGCCTCCATCCCAAAGCAGAAAAAGTGCAATTGGGCTGTTTCTCATTGTCACCCAGGAGCTCAAACTGCAGGAATAGGAAGGCCAAACCCTGGCCACCCATGAAAAGAAATCTCAATAAACAGAACACAGGACCCATGGCTTGTGCAAAAAAGCTCTACTCAAGGAGACAGCCAAGTAGAACCTTCTTATAGTAGTAAGAGAACCTGCAGTGTCACATCAGAAACAGTACTCATGAATTACACAGGACAAGGCTCTAAGCTAATGCCACTGTTTCCTGTAGCTAACAGAGGGTAGCTAACAACAACAACAAAGTGCAGTGAATCCTGGACAGAGACTTGTTAACAAGTCTAATATTAGTTGTATTGAAAACTAGTAACACCAAGAAACATTTCAAATGTATTCCCCATGCCTTGCTTCAGAGCCTGTGACTTTGCTGTACTGATGTGTGGGCTGTGAACATCCACCCAAGAAACAGCACACAGCTATACTACCCTTATTTTCCCCGAGCCACATTTCAAAGCTACAAGGAAAATGAAAACACAATAGCACCCACATCATGAGTTTTGTATTTTTGGCCAATAGGACCTTTGTGGCATGAAAAAGATGAAGGCAATGACTCAGGACTAAATTTTCGTCTTTATCATGTTTGGCAATCATCAAGGTCTGCGTGATCTTTAACAGTGTGTTTGTCATTGTCTGAACACACAGGTTGAACTACCTTGTTAAAAAGCAGGAAGCACTCGAAACTGCTACTGATGTCTCGAGACTGCAGTTTGACACCACAGAAGATGAATTCATGCAGCCAAATAATTGAATTGAGACAATAAATGCACATTTGTCCCCCCCTCTGACTGTATCCCAGCTACAAGATGAAGCTGATATCAATGAGGTGCACAGTGATAATTCAGCTGCTTTGAAGACCGGAAATTGAATAGCTGCTTACCTTGCCTGGTGTCTCAGAAGAACCCATAAATGAGATGGTAGCCACCCAATCCCTATCCTAAGTGAGCTGCAAGACACGAAAAAATTTCAGTTGGCATCTGGGTGAGCACATTGTCACCTGGCTACTAGGACAATGTGGCCAGCAGCCTGGAATTAGTGGGCAGAGAATCCAAGCAGCTGGGATCCCTGTCTATGGAGGGGGGCATTGATGAAGCAATTGCAAAATGGGCACAAGCCCTCAGCCTCTGGAGGCAACTCCTGTGCGGCATGAAGGAAAAGTATCCCAGCAAGGAAAATATTGTATGTCACCCAGGTAAGTGGACCACCACGATAAAAAAAGATATCCAGTAACTGAGGGACTTAGCCATGCTGGAGGTGATTTGTAATGACCTGGACAACGAGCAGTTATCCAAATATCCAGATGAAATCAGGCACATGCAAGCCATGTGGCAGAAGTTTCTATGAAGCACACTGTCATCATATGCTAACTCATTGGCAGTAGTGTCCTATACAGAAGGCAAGGCACAAAGGGTGGATAAATTGTCTAGCAGCACAGAGGCAAACCCATCTGGGCTGCCCCATTGTGGCAAGATGTTGCTGCCTGGCTAGAGAAGCTGATTGCAAAAGTATGTCATGTAGGTGCCACAATATCCAAGAGTTGTGCCGCTGAGGAAAATTACACCAACCAGCATGTAGATCAGGCTGCTAAGATTGAAGTAGCTCAGGTGGATCCGGAACAGCAACATAAAAGTGAGTTATCTATAGCTCATTGGGTCCATGACACCTCAGGCCATCAGAGAAGGGATGCAACATACAGATGGGCTCATGTTCAAGGGGTGGACTTGACCATGGACACTATGTCACAGGTTATCCGTGAATGTGAACCATGAACTGCAATCAAACAAGCCAAGCTGTTAAAGCCTCTGTGGTATGGAGGATGATGGCTGAAATAAACATCGAGAAGCCTGGCACATTGATTACATCATGCTCCCACAAACCTGCCAAGGGAAGCAATGTGTGCTTACAACGGTGGAAGCAACCACCAGATGGCTGGAAACATATCCCGTGCCCGGAACACTATCCTACGCCTTGAAAAGCAACTCCTGTGGCAACATGGCACCCCAGAAAGAACTGAGTCAGACAACAGAACTCATTTCTGAAACAACCTCATAGACACCTGTGCCAAAGAGCACAGCATTGAGTGGGTGTATCGCTTCCCCTAACATGCACCAGCCTCTGGAAAATTCAAACAGTGCAATGGACTGCTAAAGACTACCTTGAAAGCAATGGATGGTGGGACCTTCAAACACGGGGACACACATTTAGCAAAGGCCACCTGCTTAGTCAACAGTAGGGGGACCTGCAAACCAAGCTGGCCCTGCCCAATCAAAACTTCCACGTACTGTAGAAGGGGGTAAAGTTCCCGTAGTGCATATGAGGAATATGTTGTGGAAGACAGTCTGGGTTACCCCTGCTTCAGGCAAAGGCAAACCCATCCATGGGATTGCTTTTGCTCAAGGACCCAGGTGTGCTTGGTGAGTGATGCTGAAGGATGGGAAAGTCAAGGGCAACTTGATTTTGGATGAGAATAGCCAATAAATTAAAGTGTATTATCTTGGTTGTTATATGACACTGCCATGGTAGGTTATCACTGCTATAGTTGCTATATGCCATATCAATGGTATTACAGTAAGAATCACCTAGATTAATAAAGAATGAACTTTGATGAAACTGAGAAAAGTCCCCCTCTGACTGCATCTCAGCTACAGGATGAAGCTGGTAACAGTGAGGTGCACACTGATAAGTCGATTAACAGAGTATTCAGTATTGCTGTAGGAAGCAACACTCAATATCTACTGAATGCCTCACCTTCAGACCAAGATACAGTTTGCAGTAGAAAGTGCAGGGACTAACTCTGGGCATGAAGCACAACAAACAGTAAACAGCCACCAGTTCTGCAAGCACTGCCACCCTCTGCTCAGGCTAAGAGAGGGATCCTACAGGAAAAACAAAATATGATCACATATGTAAAGCCCTATAAGGACATAGATCATACAATCATAGAATCATTAAGGTTGGAAGAGACCTCAAGGATTATCCAGTCCAACCGTCCCCCACCACCTATTACACATTAAACCATGTCCTTCAGTACCATGTCTAACCTTTCCTTAAACACCCACAGGGATGGTGACTCCACCACCTCCCTGGGCAACCTGTTCCAATGCCCGACCACCCTTTCCGAGAAGAAATTTCTCCTCATCTCCAACCTGAACCTCCCCTGGTGCAACTTGCAGCTGTTCCACCTAGTCCTGTCACTAGTTATCTATGAGAAGAGGCTGACCCCCAGCTCGCCACAACTCCCTTTCAGGTAGTTGTAGAGGGCAACAAGGTCTCCCCTGAGCCTCCTCTTCTCCAGACTAAAGAAGCCCAGTTCCCTCAGTCGCTCCTCATAAGACCTGTGCTCCAGCCCCTTCACCAGTTTCTCTGCCCTTCTCTGGACACGCTCCAGGGCTTCGATGTCTTTCTTGTGGTGAGGGGCCCAAAACTGGACACAGTACTCGAGGTGCGGCCTCACCAGGGCTGAGTACAGGGGGACAATCACCTCCCTGCTCCTGCCGGCTACACTATTCCTGATACAGGCCAGGATGCCATTGGCCTTCTTGGCCACCTGAGCACACTGCTGGCTCATGTCCAGGCAAGCATCAATCAACACTCCCAGGTCCTTTTCCTCTGTAGAGCTTTCCAGCCACCCCGCCCCCAGCCTGTAGCGCTGCCTGGGGTTGTTGTGGCCAAAGTGATGTAGAAAAGGACAAACAATCAATGCAAACCCACCCATAATTAGAGAGCTTTATAATTATTTAGCATTTGATCTGGGAAGTTTATCCATTTTTTCCCCTTTCTTCCTCCTTAAATGGGTCTTTAGTTTACAAAGTATACAGCTCGTTTTCTGTATAGGCAGACAAAAAACACATCTGTTCAATGAGAAAGCAACAGCTGGTAGGAAAAGTCCATAGTGAGTGTAACTATCATACACCCACAGGGATGGAAGAAGTTACAGGATTAACTCCCACCTTTCAAGGCAATCTCAGTTTCGCTTGTGTCATTCCTGATCAATGTTTGCCTCATCTGTGATTAAAGACCAGCCATGGAGACTTCGAGTCCTGACTAGAGAGTCTAATCCACTGTCCTTTTCTGCTGGAATGCTGCTTAACATTTTCTTCCAGAAATCTAAGCCAACAAATTCCTGTGCCATCCGCTACAAATATGGGGTACAGCTGATGGTTTTCCTCCTCTTTTTAAAAGGAAGATTATTTCCAATATGGTGATATTCTGATCATCACTACTACACTTAAAATGGAGACATATACTTAGTAATGGTAATACATCTCCCTAGAATCCTAGGGTAAGATTAAGCAGGCACTGAAATAATTTTTCTTTAAAATCAATCCTATTTACAACTACAATATTTTCAAAATTGTTAGCAAATAAATTGGGACAGAAGGGTTTTGCTCCTTATAATTAAGTGTTATTTACTTTCTGGTCAGCATAAGCTCAGTTACAAAGTCTATTTCCATAAGACAAAGATAAATTTATACTAGGAATGAATTAGAACCATTTTATGTTATAAATGTACTGCAAACAGAAGGGTATTTTCCTGCTTTTGGGAACAAAACACCCAAAAAAGACAAAACCGTTAAATATTTGAAGAGATCTTTACATCTCAAAAGCCAGCTTTTCATCAGAAATAAGCAGAGCCAGTCATCATCTTCATTTGAAGGAATAAACAAGCCATCAAACCACCTGAAGAGAAGCAGATTCATAAACGCGCCCCCTGGTTGCTTTGCCTTCACTGCATGTCTTCTGCACAGGGTTTCCCACACACCTCCAGTGCTCTCTGCAAATCCTACATGAGCCTAGGGGTCCCCACAATACATCCACCTGTCACAGCAGAGGCCAAATTGTGCATTCACGCTCTGCAGAGCCCTGTGGTGACCTTCCATTTTCCCGGCAGCCTGAAGCCTTCTAGCCTTCTCTCAAAAGACAAGAAGAGTCAACTATTTTAAAGGGACTGTATTCATGCATACAAGTAGATCTATGTATATATCTGTATAAGCAAGCTCCTAGTCAAGGTAAGGAAAATGAAGAGTGGGATTTTCTGGGAGGTATATTGCAGATTTGAATAGAAACAAAGTTAAGCCAGTGCTCTCTACATCACAAAATTCACCAGTTAACAGTTGTACAACATAGCATCACTAAAGCCAAAAAAGCTCAATGAAGATTAAGTATTTTTTTTTAAAAAAAAGAGATATCCATGCTGTCAGTTCTCCAGAGGATCTAATAAACCTGAAGGCAAACAAGCAATCCAAGTCCTGCCCCTACGGAAAACTTAGAGCAGCAGATTCCGGGAATTTGTCACATATGTTGTTGTAAAAAGGCTAGCATTAAGTCTCAGAGTTGACGTACGTCTACATAGAAGCGACAGCAGGCCTTGTTCAGCAGAGTTTTTGCTCTTGAATCATCAAAACTCTCCTGGTTCAACTCAGTATTCTGGATCCAGGAGCATTCATGGTTTGGATTAGGTCCTTTCTTTAAAAAGCATGTGCCTGGCCTATTTAGCACGATCCCATTCCTCTGGGAGCCCAGGCAATAATACTCTTGTACAGAAAGGGAAAAGGTAGTGAAAGACAAGTATTTCAGTTTCAAAGTAACTCCTGCTTGGAAATGCATTTGCAAGTTCAGGAGGAGCTTTAGCACATATATACTTCTCCTCAGTAAGTAAAAATTCAAGAAGTTTGCTTTTACAAAAGGAACACATGGAAAAGCACAATCTCGCACCAAGGACAGCTCTGCTACCGCTGGCCTGGGGCACAGAGAGCAGTCACTGAGACCCAGCTCTCCATCTTCACTGTCCAAACAGTCTAAGTCTGCACCCACATCATATCCACTGCACCTGTAGCAAACCTCTTTGGTACGAGAACATGTGTCACTACAGCAACACAGGCCCACAACAGCATTAGTAAAGATATTTCAGCATATCAAACAATGGAATAAAATTCCAATAGTGCCCAACATGAGAACTGTGAGTTCTTGTGAAAATCTGCACTCAAGCCCTGAACAGCAGCCGTGGCCAGTTGGTCCTCAAACAGCCAGGCCCAGTTAGCCACTAGGCAAGGCAGCATTCGCACGAGAAAGCACACTACCTGCTGAATAGAACGGCACTTTACTGGCACAGGAAATGCTGTACTTCAGTCAAGGGTACTTACTTACAGCCTACTTCATTTAAAAAACAAGTAAGCAAACAAAAAAGTAACAACAAGAAGAAAACCCCACCACAGAAACCTCTGTTTTTTTCCCTAACATGACTTTTGACCCATCTCCCACCCATATTTTAAAACAGTAGAGCGCTGCTTTCAATATGACACCAAAATGAGGCTGTGGGAATTCAAGATTATCTTGCAGTAAGGGGAAATTCAAGATTAGCTTTCAGTCAAAAATACTGTGGGACTGCGGTTCACAGTTCTGCATTCAGATTGCAAACATACTCTGGAAATATAAGACCCTAAATAACAGATGATATGGCAAAGCTAGTGGTTGCCACATGGCAAGATACAAAGCCGTCAAGGAAAGACATTTTGTAAAAAGTAAATAAAAATGTAGTACCAAAAATTGACTATATTTATTTCATACCCACACAGGATTTGGTTTCCTTCCCAAATGTTGCTATACCAATAAATCCTCCTTCCCTAGGAAGTTACAGCAACACAAAGGATAGAGGAAATGACACATAAACAATCTGTGTGTTGACAAGAAGGCAATTTTGTAATATGTTGTTATTTATGGCCAACACTTAAGCAGATGGAAGATGCATCAAAATGAGAGTTTCATTTGAAACAGGCCAGGGAGAAGTCTCTGCAGGAGAGGCGCACCATGGGAAAATAACAAGGCACTTAACAGCTAGAACTGCATTACAATATCTGCTTTAAGCTAAAGAAACACATGGTAACATACTGGAGGTGAGGTAAAGGTGTCACACAGAGAGGGTCTCTCAAACAGTCAGTGAAAGGAGGAGTATGGAGCAAAGCCTTTTCCAGGGGTGCACCTACACTGAGCAGCCTTCCTGCTTCCCCAGGGGAGCAGTCGATCCCTTGACACATCCTGCTGGAAGCCTGCCATTTTGCTGGTTCTTCCCCCAGTACGGATGACATCCCTCCCATTTACAGGTGCAGGCTCTGAACCAGAGTCACGATGGCAAGAGCAGGTGCACAACTTGGCCTTCACTCTGTGCACCGTCTGACTAGATTTGTATTCGTTAGCCCACAGTGCTCGTTAGACATCCTAGGGGCTGGCTGCCTCCCTCTGGCGCTGGTTAGAGCACATGGTGGTACAGCCGGGGAAAGAAACGGCCTGGCCCAGCACGCCACCGAGCAATTTCCACCCATAACTCTGAGCAGCACAGCACGCAGCTCCCAGCAAACGCGCTCGCTTTAGCTGCATCGCTTTCCATCATATTAGCTCATGCATGAAAGGCGAAAATAAATTAGCAAGGGAAAAATATTTATGCCTCCTCCCCCCACACACACACTATTTCATTTGACTCTAAATCAATTTGGAAGCCCTGCTGGCATCAGGGCCCTGAAGCGCTGACAGCCTCAGGGAGCTTTTAATATCTGAGAGTTCAACTCCCTATTTTCCTCTCAGTTGGCAAGGCCCCTTAGTCATACCATGGGACACAAGAGGGAGCAAAGCAGTTTTAGAATAGCAGTCTTTTTCTAATAGCTGATTTAACTTCCCAAAGCTGAATTTTAAGAGTTTCCCACCCACTGATGAGGGGCACACGCAATTCTAGGATAAGAACCTTCTCCCCCCAACACCCGCTGGCAATCCAGCTCCTCATGTCACATGATTGTGTTCACTAAGGGTTAGGTTTGTTGTGTGGTTTCCAAACCATTTATGTGCTCTGTATGTGCCTTTCTGCCTCCCTCTGCTGACTCAGAGCTCATTAGCCACTTTTATACGCATTTGGCAGAAAGGAAGAGCCCTCAAAAACATCTGTGTGTTTTGCAGGCAGCAGCAGCAGAGTGAGGGAAGAGGCCATCGAA
Source organism: Psophia crepitans (assembly GCA_013399095.1). Taxonomy (NCBI): domain Eukaryota; kingdom Metazoa; phylum Chordata; class Aves; order Gruiformes; family Psophiidae; genus Psophia; species Psophia crepitans. The sequence continues at coordinate 773,723 of VWZZ01003349.1, read as the reverse complement.
GGCCCTGGCTGAGGGAAAGGATGAACCACAAATGCTCCCCCTGACCAGGCCCCGGTGAATCTACACAGGAGACATGCCTCAAAACAAACCTATAGGAAACTAAGGTTCATTAACTCCCCTTCTGCCTGAGCTATTCCTTTTTTTTTTCTAGGTTTCCTACAGCTTCATCCAAGCTCCCTTCTATTAACCACAAACTCAGCCTGCAATACTTCGCAACATTCTCTCCGCCTTACAAAGCGCTTACATGCAATGAGGGAAGCAATGGACACGGAGCCAAGAGTACTATGCTGGCAACAAGTAACACCGCAGAAGGACCCCAATACAAGTCAGGTTCTTCCCATCTGCTGGCTTCTGACCTCTTCCATCTTGCAGAAAACAGACAGCAAACCCATGTAATGAAGCAGTGTCACTAAAGAAGAGGTGCCTGAGGTGTCCTCCCTTCCCAGCAACTCACTCTTATCCCTGAAGCATGTTGATATAAGCACTCACAAGGATGCTCATAAGAGGGAACGATCACAAGGAGCCACATGGAAAAGACAAGGAGCAACAGGTACAGGTTGCACTGGGAGAGGTTCCATCTTGATACAACAAATTTTTTACCGTGAAACAATCAATCACTGGAACAACCAGCCTAGGAACATGGTAGTGTGCCCATCACTGGAAGTTTTCAAGACACAATCAGACAGCATGCTAGATAATCTCATCTAGGCTCCCTTTCCCACACAGGAATGGACCGGGTGATCTTTCAAGGTCCCTTCCAGCCTGGGCCATTCTATAATTTTATGATTGTAAAATAAAGGGTCTGTCCATCGTATCAGTACCAAGTCCCATGCATACACCCACACAGCACTCGTGCCAGGACAGAAACATTCTCAATAAACAGGCTGAAAAAGGACAGCCAGGACTAGGGAGGGACTCCTTGTCTTTTGGTGATGCTGATGGCTCAAATGCACAGCAAATTTCAGTTTTAGAGCATATTTCCAGAGGTCATGCCTGAGCTCTGTTATGCTAATAATTGCTAGACAACAGTCTTCATGTGAATATAAAATCAACTACCAAGAAAAACAATGCTAAAAATTAGTTCTGGTCTCTCTGCAAATACTTGCAAGCTCAAAATAAATTTAGCCAACAGGTATGGCTGGGTAAAAGTAGAAATGAAAGCGGTCAAACAAACCACTTAAATGGACTGTTTTGACACTTCTTTTCAAAAATATTTCTCTTCTCTGAGAAGCATTTCTAGTTTGGGTAAAACACATTATTTCCCCTCTCTTTCGACTAACTGAAACACTGTTTCACCTAATACCTTCTCTAGTTTTTGATAGACTTTGAAAGGCTGAAGTTTCTGCTTTACTAAAAAAAAAAAAACCACAAACACCACAAAAAACCAACCCTAAACAACCAACCACAAAAAAAAATCCATTGAGATCAATGAGATAGTTTTTGGGTTTTTTTGAGGAGAAAAGGAATCTGCAATTCTGTGAGTTTGTTTCTTTCCCTACAGCTCTTCGCAGCTTTGCTTAAACTGATGAGGCTGGAGAGCATTATGACTTCTGCTTTGTAAAAATGCAAGTAGGACATTTTAAGGTCTGAAGCCTGAGAAGTCTTAGCATGACTTAAGAGAGTTAGCTTCCTGCCAGTATTGAGACTGCAGATACAGCATCAGCTTAAATGCACAAGTTATCATAACCGAGCTAAACGAACAAGTTACAACGTTAACAGCTAGAGTGGAAAATACAGATATCACAGCTTGTTAAGCTGGGTTGGTTGGAAGGCTTGCCAGATTTGTTTTGGCAGTGAACACACTGATAAGCACCCACAAGGTGATTTACAGCAACACAGCCGCAGCGATAGTGCTGATGTCAGAGAAACATTTCACACAGTAGACTCCTAAGAGGAAACTGCCCTATGGTACAATAGCAGGGCACATCACCGGGTATTCTTTATGAAGTCAACAGCAAACCTAATATGCTAAAGAAGTTAGCATAGAATATAGAAAGAAGCAAGATTAGGGATTTTTTTTCAGGAGTCTCTTCTCTGGGGTGATGATTATTAAAAGCTTTGATTTGATAATTATAAATGTTAACCTAATTTTAAAACCTTGAAAATGAATATGGATTAGACACTGTAAATTACCTTGTCTTATTATTCTACACATCTTGATAGTGATGACTGCTTTGATTTCTACAAGGGGGAGGGGCAGGGGAACGGGACAACACCAAACCAAAAAACCACCAAACACCACCATCCCCGAAGGAAAAGCCAACCCACACAACTCACTTCAATGGGTTTCCTGCAACAACTCCGGAGGGACCTGCTAGCGGAAAGCAGGTAAACCCTACCTGGCAACTGCCCTTCCATCCAAGGAGGGGTCCCCCCCTCGCTCTGTGCCCAGTTCTCCACAGGGAACCACAGAGACAGCAAGCAGGTGGCCAGCACCCGGAGAGGGGGCAGGTCACCGCAGTCCTCAGGGGCAGTGCGCCCTCAGGAAGCTGCCACAGGGGCCACGGACACAGAGCAGCAAGCAGTACTTCCCCCCAGAAAGCTCAATAAATAGAGTAACTAAAATTTATTAAATCCTCACACACATTCCCTCTAAAAATATCCATTTTACCCAACTTCTTGCCCTCTGTCTAGTACCACATCCGTGATTATTCATAGTTACACTTCCCTGCCCTGGGAAATCTTCCTCTTAAGCATTAAGATGTGAACGGAGAAAATTGCCACCAACAAAAAAGACTCCGAGACTATCCCAACTTCAGGTAGTTGATAGACAAAAGGAAAATACTAAATATTGTCTGCCCTGTGCTCATTTCTATAGCATGGCTGAACCCAAACCAGGTTAGTAGCCTTGCATTGAACCTTCGCACATGGCAACAGCTACCACTTGTGTAAAACAGCACAAGGGGATCCTTGAGCCACATCTTGCAACGGAGATGTAAAAAATAAAAATAAATGAGAAAGATACTTCTGCCTGCTAAATAGCCTATCGTTCAAATAAAAGGCATGAAATACCTGCCAAGAAGCTGGCAAAGTAGTAAAAACAAGTTATTCTGACGCAAACAGAATTAAGTTTTTTTCACCTCAAAGCTTTCAAAACACGCCCTGCCTTCCAGTACATTTCCTTTTCACAATGTAAGCCTTAGAATACTATCAAAATGTTTAAAAAAGAGAGAGGAGATAACGTCTCTGCCTATCCACTCGGCATCTCTTCTTGCATCAGGCAGCAAGCCTGGTTGCCTCCTTCCCATCCCCTCTTTTTGCTCATCACACCTGCTGCCCCAATTTTTCACATTTAAAATGCACATGGCAATCTTTTGAGGCTGAAAACGAGGGCCAGGATGTAGCAAAAGCAAGCTGGTGTAAATCCAGAGATGTCATGGAGCCGCAGTGATTTACATGAGCTGTGCCAATGGCTTGCTTTGCCTCCTCCGAAGCGCAGCACAACTTGCGTGACCATAAAACAATAAATAACAACAATAAAAGTGCTCTGCACATGTTCTAACTTGAATAATTGCTTTCTGTCTCTCTCCATTCCCCTCAAAGTCTCAGCAGGACACAGCTACTCCCATTACTTGCTTTGCTAACCCAAAGAAAACCGAGCCCTTAAAGCAATACATCCCCAGTGACATCAGGAATGTATTTACATAGCAAAGCAGAGGCACCTTGGCAGCAAATGCCAACATTCCTGTGCTGCCTTGAGAGATACAGCAGGGAGACAATAGCAGCAAGGTAGGCTTTGGTACATTAGTCAGGTATGAATTTATGAAGGAAACCAGGAAGGCTTTCAGCACTTGCTTTAAATATCCACCTCTTGCTCCTTCATCACAGGGGCATTGCAAGATCACACACTGCCAGAACAGAACCAGTTTGTTGTCTCAGACACCAGTAGAGTGACTTGAAGGCTAGTCACACTGGTGCAGCCACCTTAGTCACCAAAACACATACCCAGCTCATTGAAAGCATTTCTACCCTGGCTGATAGTGTCCTTGCTGATGCGTCTCCACTGGCTAGCCCTTACCCCCTACTCATAGGTAAACCCACGTTTGCTAGGTCCTACTGTAGTCACACTAGTTTTGTTACAAGACGACAAAATTCCCTAAAGGGTTTAGACAAATTTTTGGCAGCCCTTTTACTCACCAAGTGCCTCACTGTATGGTGTCACTGATTTATAGATGGTGACAGAGGAATCTGCTGGTTCACCTTCCCTTCAGGTGTTTGCTCAAGACCATCCTCAGTATCATAAGGACAGAAGTGGTATCTGCAGCTCTAGAGGTCTAGGTTCAGCCTAGGACCTTCACAGTTCCTCAGTTGTCCTTCTAATTCTTCTGACCTAGCCTGTGCTTCCCAAGCCAATCTCCCACACAAAAATGTACATTAATGTAAGAAAGAAAGAAATTAGTAAAGAGCCCTGGAAAGCAGAAAAGAAAAGAAAGTCAAAGGGCTAGAGACTCACAGATGTAAATACTGCAGAACAAAAGAAGCTTGATAAGAAGTGGTGCAAGGAGGAAACAAAATGGGAAAGCCATGTACAGATCTATACTGAAACAGAGCTGGGAGATGCAAGGTGGATTGTCAGAATCTCTATGCACTGGTCTGGCAGTTCTGTTTATCTCAATGATAACGCTCTTACCAATATCAACACTTAGGTCAGTGGTAAATAGCTTAGGAGCTCCTCACAGGGAATGTGCAACACAGATTAAAATAAGAGTGCGAAACTGGAGAAAAAGGAGCTGTGGAAGAAAAAAGAAGCGGAAGAACAGGATCCTGCAGTGTTAGCAGGCATGTGTCCCTGTGTGATTATACCTGCTCAGCCACATGCTGTTAACTTTCCTCTCTGTCTTCCAGAATGGGAAAGTCCATACCTATGCAACCATGACAACAGCACACAAATACAGATTATCTGCACAGTAAAATATGCACCATAATAGACCACTGAAGGCAAAAAATCCCCTATGAGGTTTGCAGCATGAATCACTTCAGTCACTGGATCACCACTACAGGTTTGGAAAAACTTCAGAGATTGATTCACATTTATTGGGAACATCTAACCATTTTTGCTATGTTTAAAACAAACAAGTAAACAGAAAAAACCTCACACACTGATACTAAGCTGTCATTTCTCTCTAAACTTGGAAAAATATTGATGTTTTTAGTATTGTCATTGTAGCTTCAGACTGGTATTAGTCTTAACATCTGAAATTACTGCATTTATCCATTTACCAGGAAAAGGGACCAAAAATGCCGTGAATGCCACTCAGCTTCATTTGAAAACTCTGGAAAAACAAAAGCCACCTTTCTCACGGTAGGAAACACCACAACGACTGCGACAATGCATTTTTCTCTCAGGCTACAAAAAGACAGAATCACAGAATGGGTTGGAAGGGATCTCAAATGTCATCTAGTTCCAACTCCCCTGCCATGGGCACAGGCGCCCTCCACTAGACCAGGTTGCCCAAAGCCTCATCCAACCTGGCCTTGAACACTGCCAGGGATGGGGCCTCCACAGCTTCTCTGGGCTACCTGTTCCAGGGCCTCATCATCCTCACAGGGATGAATTTCTTCCTAATATCTAATCTAAATCTCCCCTCTTTTAGTTTAAACCCATCACCCCTTGTCCTATCTCTACACTCCCTGATAAACAGCCCCTCTCCAGCTTTCCTGTAGGCCCCCTTTAGGTACCAAAAGGACGTAAGTAGGTCTCCCTGGAGCCTTCTCTTTTCCAGGCTGAACAACCCCAGCTCTCTCAGCCTGTCCTCATAGGAGAGGTGCTCCAGCCCTCTGATCAACTTTGTGGCCCTCCTCTAGATTTGCTCCAGCAGCTCTGTGTCTTTCCTGTAGTGGAGACCCCAGAGCTGGATGCAGTACTCCAGGTGGGGTCTCTCAAGAGCAGAGTAGAGGGGCAGAATCACCTCCCTCGACCAGCTGGCCACACTGGTTTTTTATGCAGCCCAGGACATGGTTGGTTTTCTGGGCTGCAAGCGCACACTGCTGGCTCATGCTGAGCTTTTCATCAACCAACACACCCAAGTCCTTCTCCTTAGGGCTGCTCTCGATCCATTCTCTGCCCAGCCTGTAGTTGTACTTGGGATTTGCCCAACCCATGTGCAGGACCTTGCACTTGGCCTCGTTGAACTTCATACACTTTGTTCAGTCCCACCTCTTCAGACTGTCAGGGTCCCTCTGGATGACATCCCTTTCCTCCAGTGTGTCAACTGCACCACACAGCTTGGTATCATCAGCAAACTTGCTGCGGGTGCACTCGATCCCACTGTCTACATCACCAACAAAGATGTTAAACAGCACAGGTCCCAGTACCAACCCCTGACAACGACCACCAGCACAGGTCCCAGTACCAACCCCTGACAACGACCACTTATCACTGGTCTCCACCTGGACATTGGCCACAACACTTTGAGTGTGACCATGCAGCCAGTTCCTTATCCACTGAGTGGTCCATCTGTCGAATCCATGTCTCTCTAATTTAGAGACAAGGATGTCATGCCAGACAGCGTCAAATGCCTTGCATAAGTCCTGGTAGATGACATCACTCGTTCTTCCCTTGTCCACCAATGCTGTAACACCATTACAGAAGGCCATCTGTGAAGTGTGAGACTTCACAGATGTGCACAGCCTACCAGTTCTGGCTTTAAGGGCCCGAAATCATTTACTGAATGCTCAAGTCCAACAGAAACTGGTGTGAAAGTACAGGTCTGCATTAGAGAGAGGTATGTATAGCCAGTCAAATACACCTCAGAGAGGATTTCTTCTAGGATCCTTTGTAGAAACAGCTTTGCTACTCTGTCTGTAATGAGTTATTATTACTCACCTTTATATTGCTTTAACATCTTGAAGCTCTGAGCAACATCAGGACCCTAGTAAATTTTTGCACAGCACTCTCAGACAGAATCCTTGCTGCAAATGCCTCTGGCTGAAAGCCTGGCCCATTTTCAGTGGAGCCAGGATACAATACTGACCCAAGCAGAGAAGAGAAAGTCACACAGCACTGTAAGCCTCTAGGGGGAGGAACTTGCCATAGAGTACGAGATTGCAGATTTGCACTCTAATGCATCACTTGGCTGACCGCCTCTGCAAAACGTATCTGGTATGTCCATAGACTGACCCCTGTGGTAGCAACTTTGCAAAAGGGAACACTGGGCATACAGGTAATTCTCATGTACACAGAAACACACAGTCAGGTGGCTAATACCATCTGCCCCTGACAGCCTTTCACATCACAAGTGCTACCAGCAGGGCAGGTCCAATATTACCACACAGCTCCATTATCACAGTTTCTCTAAAAGCTGACAGAACTGACATCCCTTTCAAAAGCCTTCCAAGGGGCTCTGGGGGCTCGGTGGTGAGGAAAAGAAATTCGTGCAATTCGCAGGCCATCAGCTGCAGGTCAGCAGCTAGACACTGACCAAAGCCTACTGCTTCTCCCTTCCTAGGATGGGAGCAATCTATGGCTGCTTTAGAGACGTAACATGCTGTCCCCGTACAAAGCGGACCTTGGCTGTACTACACAACATGTAGAGGCTGATGCATCTGCTTGCACAACAGAACAATTATTTTAGCCAAAGACTGTAGCTTGAAACCTGCTGTCAATGAGCCACCACAGGGTGCTTTACATTATAGTATCTCTGTACAGTAAGTTACCATGGCTTCCAGGTCCTATATTACTGCTTTTAAATATCACCATGTCAACTAAAACTCTACAAGGAGTTGTTGTGCTTCTCAAGGGATTGGAAGTCCGTGCTTTACGGCACTAATTATGTCTTTTTTCCTGCCACTGGTACACAGTGAAATGCAAAGCAGAAATGGCACCATGCACAAAATTGCACTGTTGGTTTTTCAAGTCACTGATTATATCTCATGCCTTGTCATCCTCCCAGATAAACAATGTGACATCCTTGTCTGTAAAGTATAGCTAGCACATAGCCATCATTTTTGACTATAGCAAGGGCAGATTGCTGTTACTATGACAATACAGTGAAAGAGTGAATATGACTTTTGTGACCACGTAAAGCCCTCCTCATTCAGCCCCACATCACTTCACGTTTGAGGCACAAGCTTACCCAAAAGGATCACTTCTTTCTAAAGCAAGAGAGGGGCTGAAGGGATGTATGGAGCTTACTTGCAAGGCCAGGAGATTAAAGCTCAGGAACTCAAGGAGAGATTTTCAAAACATCTCAGCTTTGGCATAACTCTGCTTTTAACACAGCAGTGATAAGACTCCCATTGTCTACAAAGTGGCAAGTACTACTATTTCACTTGGTGAAAGAGGATCAGCAGCATGTGATTTAAAAAATGCCCAGCAATTTTGAAGTCCTTTGGTACCAGGAAAACATGTTTTCCACTTTTTACACAGCCAGCAGGTCGGGAAATGTGGATTTGGGAGGGCTGCCTTGTTTAATCATGGCAGTCGGAGGCTCACTGAAACACCTGTCTTAAGACGACAAGACACTGAGCTGACCTTTGACAACTGAGACATCATAACATCCTGAAAGCCAACAACTCTAATGGGAGACTGTGGCAGTTCACGGCAGCTTGTCCTCTTTTTTTCCTCAGCCCTCCCTAGGCTAATGCTTGTTGCTGTGCTCCAGAAAGAAAAACCTCTGCATAGGAACAGGGTATAACATTACATTTTGTTCTTTACTGTCTACTCGGGTACAGACAGACTAAATGAAAAGCTTGGAAGCAAATGTTCCTATCCTCTGTGTCCTTATGGGATGGAGTCTTTCCTCTAGTTTTCCAGTCCAGCAACTTCCTGGGCTGAACCAGCTCTACCCATTGCTGAGTTTCTAGAAAAAAAAAGACTCAGAAAAACTGGGAAAGAGCAGCAGAGCACTGTGAGCAGCAGGTGATTTTATACTGTAGCCAGCTGCAGGGATGGTGAAAGTCTTTTAATGGCAGTGTGGTAAAGAGAAGATCAAACAGAAATTGGTAGGAACAACCTTCTATTCCCAGCTCTGCATCCTACTACACAAAGATGGGAAACCTTGACCAGCATAAAAAGATGTGATAACTGGAGGAGCTTCTGCTCCTGGAAGAGTTCCAAGTAACTGACTTAGGGAAAGAAAGAAAGAAAAAAGCCTGTTTGTTTTGAGATGTTAATTAATCTGTTCAGTATCTATTGAAGATCAAAGACAAAATTCTAGCCCAGAAAGGCTGGTGGACAAGAAAGCTCACCAAAACAAAGGAACTACAAGACAGAAGCAATATTTAAGCAACAAACATGGGGAGTGTGGTGGGAGGACAGCCCAAGCCATAAGACTAATTTGCATCTGGCAAAGGTACACTTTTTGCTCACTGTCACAGGCCCAGCTCTACCTTCTGCCTTTGCTTTCTGGATGGCAAGCATGCACAAAGGAGAAACACAGGAAGATGACAAAAGGATCACAAAGGCACTCCAAGGGGTCCACCAGAAGCACACGCTTCCCTTTTGAGTGCAAAAATACCGGAAAGCTGCATCTGCTGGTGCAGCACCAGTGCTGGAGATCACTTCACAGTTGCAATTAGGGATATTCTGGCAGGTGCAAATGACTCCACAGAGCTTCATTCATGCTTCCCTTCCTCACAATGGATGAATATAGGCACACAGTAACCCCACACCTGCAAGCAGCTTCAACAGAGCTTCTTTACAGGCACCCAGGTCCACCCAAATTGGTAGATTTGAAAGAGTATGGCCTGAGCAGACAGCTCTAGAAAACATGCTCTACAGTCTCAAAAACAGAGGCCACCACCAAGGGTGGTCTATAAGCTTGTGTCAAATGATACCCATGCCCTGTTGTTGCCACAGAAGTTACTTCTGGGTACCTCGGATTCCTAAAACAAAGTCTGCTTTCTTCTCTGTGCTGTTTTCCCTGTGCCATTTCCAACTGCCTGATCAGCCCTCACAGTTTTTTATTTGTTTGCTTAAAATGAAATGAGCCTAAGGCTGTGCTTGGTTTCTGCATATTTTATTTGATCATGCTGTACTTCAAGTATTACATCCCTTCAACGACAGCGGGCCTCGACAGCTCTGCTGGAGCTCTAACACACAGAGAGGACAGATTCACCGCTTCATGTATTTTCAAAGGAATTTTTCCTTTCCTTTCACTGAGAATTATGCAGGAAGCTCAAGCAGAACCTTCATATATTCTGCAGAGACCTTTAATTATAAGTTTCTAGGATGTATCCAGCTACCATATTGTATCATCCAAAGACTAAGAGAACTTGGTCCCCGTGCCCTCCCGCTTATACAATATCACTTCGAGTACTTAATATTATATGCCTGTCCTTAAAGGAACGCTCCATCTTTAACCATGAGGTGTGCACATTCCTAGTCTTGTCTATGCCAACCTAAATACAGCTGTGCTTAGCTTTCCCCATTAAATTGATTAGGCATCCTACACACGTGATAGAATAGAATAGAATAGAATCATTAAGGTTGGAAGTGACCTCAAGGATCATCTAGTCCAACCATCCCCCCACCACCTATTACCCACTAAACCATGTCCCTAAGTACCATGCTTAACCTTTCCTTAAACACCCTCAGGGATGGTGACTCCACCACCTCCCTGGGCAACCCGTTCCAATGCCCGACCACCCTTTCAGAGAAGAATTTTCTCCTCATCTCCAACCTGAACCTCCCCTGGCGCAACTTGCAGCCATTTCCCCTTGTCCTGTCACTAGTTATCTGCGAGAAGAGGCCAACCCCCAGCTCACCACAACTCCCTTTCAGGTAGTTGTAGAGGGCAATAAGGTCTGCCCTGAGCCTCCTCTTCTCCAGACTAAACAAGCCCATATGGAACACTTTTAGCTTGTGCCCAATGGGAAGAAAGAGTTTACTGTGCCTTATGTTCCATGAAGTTAAGAGGCCAAATCTGGCTTTGATCCCTTCCCATATGAAATCAAGGCCATTCCAGGATGGGGTCACTGTGAATGTACTGTTAAGGCTAAATCCTGATCCTGCGTTGTAGGACATATGGGCAAAAATAAAACAGCAAATGGAGTGACGTTTGCTTTGGCAGCTCTCAGCAACAGGTCCGACTGGCAATGCCACAACACCAACTCTGCGCATAAACTCTGGTGGCAAGCTGAAAATCCACTTGCTTGAGAGCAGGTGACTGTGGAGAACGGTTTGGAAGCTGTAGAGCACCACAGCAGCAGTAACCTGCAGGTTCAATGGGATCAGGTGGGAAGGGTATGTATCACTGTTGCTACCTAAACAGCACTCTAAACAGTAAGCATGTGATCTAGCTGCTGATGAACAACTTGTACTCAATGCTACCATCCTAGCTACTACTGCTATACAGTGAACCCTGGCTTTATAAAACATGTCACTTAGAAATATGGCTTTTATCTACATAACCAGGCTAGCATAAGTCCTCATATGGGCATTAATACAAACACTTTTATACAATTATGTTGTGTTTGTGTTTCCCTAAGGTATGCAGATTGCAAATGTAGTTAAATTAGCTAGGCTGGTTTAGGCAATAACTGGGATACTGTCAAAATTATCTTGTTACAAAACTAAGAGCTAAACACACAAGAGGAAAGAGAGGCAAAGTGACATGCCCAGGGTTATAGAGTAGTTCATTGACAGAGACAAGAATAAGCTTGAATTCTCAAGTCTCATAAGTGTCTGCCCATCACTGTCAGAGTCCAATACCCTCTTTTTTGTGTCAGACTAGGTTCTTGTAGCTAGTCTACACATGGAGGGTGTAATGTTTAATATCAAATTTACTTATTTGAAGATAGTTGATGTTACACTGGATTTCTGATTTAGTGGATAAAAAACATACTGAAAACATAATACAAATCTAAGTGACACTTGGAAAAATATAGCAATATTGCAATACAGTCCAGCAGCACTACCAACATGATTCCCACTACTGGTCTCTGATATGCTGGCCACCATGACACTGGGCATCCCCAGTTACTGAGAAGGAATATGTGGGCTCAAGCCAACTCAAACTGATTGCTCTCTTCGGGATTATTTTGCTAGATGTCTGCTTTTTTTTTTTACTATATGCTGGGCTGAGCCACACATTCACACACACCCCATGCTGGTCTGGCTGACTCAGAGATAGTCACACTCTTAATGAGCTTGAGGAAAAATATTTATATCACCAGTTGATCCACTCAACTGTTCATAGCCATTTAACTAAAACAAAGGCCACCCTCTAGTCTCCTTCACATTGAAGGAGTCAGTTTTCTTTGCAACAGCTGTGGTTGGTCACACCCTGCCATTTCCTCTGAGCTTCATGGGCCCACTGCCCTTGTCCAGTTCCACTGAGCCTTCTTCCATTGTAGGGGTTTATTGGTGGGTCACAGTCAGATCTCATTAAGGCTCTTATTCACTCGGCAAGTGAATGAACACTTGCCTCTGTCCTGGTCTTCAGGGCATTCCCAGTATGATGTGCTGGATGAGGTGGGATTCTGATGTGGGCAGAGATCAGGAATGCTTTCCTCCACTTCTGACAGCATGGGTAGTTCAGGTAGTGCTTACAGACTGAATGGTCACAGTAACAGATCACAAAAAAAACATGTTCTGGATTAACTTATTCTTAGGCTATAGGTGCATTTATCCTCCTTTTAGGCTCAATAGCCACATACCTCTCTCTCTGCAAAACAGACAGAGCTAAAGTCTATGGCAGTTACCTTCACTTAATCATTAGGTCATACAGCTTGTGAAGAGGAATGAGTCAACAAATCACAGATATAGCCAGGGCCAAGAAACAGAAAGAGTTTTAAGTGTCAAAGCAGATTTCTGATAAGCTCCTGGTAGCTGGGGTGAAGAAAGCTGAAATTCTGGGAGGAGGCACACAATACCTGCAGCTTTCAAGCCAAGCAACAGTGAATTCAAAATCAGTGGAAAATGAGCAAAGACATCAAAAGCAACTTCAGGGGAGACAAAGGTCTAGGGACAATGAGGACAGGCTGAGGGAGCTGGGCTTGTTGAGCCTGGAGAAGAGAGGGCTCTGGGAAGATCTAATCACAGCCTGCCAGTACCTAAAGAGAGCCTACAGGAAAGCTGGAGATGGGCTGTTTACCAGGGAGTGCAGTGTGAGGACAAGGGGTAATGGGTTTAAACTAAGAGAGGGGAGATTTAGATTGGACATTAGGAAGAAATTCTTTACTGTGAGGGTGGTGAGGCACTGGAACAGGTTGCCCAGCAGAGTTGTGGAGGCCCTGTCCCTGGAAGTGTTTTAAGGCCAAGTTGGATGTGGCTTTGGGCAACCTGATCTAGTGGAGGGTGTCCCTGCCCATGGCAGGGGGGTTGGAACTAGATGACCTTTGAGATCCCTCCCAATCCAAACCTTTCTAGAATTCTATGACAAAGAAGAACAAACAGACAAAGAAAATCTGCCCATTATCTTTTCCACTTTCCAGCCCTAGTGAGAAACTGTGCTTCAGCCTTGGAGGCAGAAACAGTTGCTTTAACAGCAGACATCAGAGGGGCTAATATTAAAGGACTCTAAGTTAAGCCAAACTTTCAGGAGATCTTTGCAAAAGCATCCAGATACAATAGCACTGTTGTTCACATTCAGTAAAGTAATCAGAGATCTTCAAATCATTTATGTGGGCTAAAGACCAGAACCTAAGAGAAACCAAATAGCAGGAAGCTATAGAAGACACATAAAAAAAATCCCACTGCAGGATGCAGAAGTGACATTAAAATCCAACGTATTACTGCCATCAACTAACAGATACCTAGTTTTCTTTTAGACTAAACCTGATTCATATGCTAGATTCAGATTTATTAAGAAAGATCATCCTTTTTATCAAATACAAATCTGTACCTGTATTTCACTTTACCTGGTGGTGTCATACAAAGAACAAAGATCTTAGATTAGCACAATCATCCAGAAATCCACAGGAGTCAGAGCTTTTTCTTTGTGAAAACTTTGATCTCAGCAATAGTACAGATCTTATACATTGTTATGCAGCAGGGTAAGAACTGTTCAGTATTTTCTCCTGGTTCTGGGGTAACTACAGACTCCTTGTAATCTAGTGACACTTCCAAAATCATCCCATCCATATGTTCCAATGCTGTTGTTGAATTTTCAGCAGAAGAAAAAAAAAAAAAAGGAGGCAAGATTTGAGAACATTTCGGCACTCCCAGATTTCAATGAAACTAGCAGCTGTATGTCTCTAAAGTAAAGGAGAGGAGCACTCAACTGTTTCACATCATGCTTGACACCAGCTGACCACCAGCAAGATCAGGTGAAGCAATCAGCAGGGATAATGCTTTAGCTGAATCATAGCCTTCACCAGGAAATGCATTACCTGACATTAAAGAAATGTCTGGAAGGGAGCTTAACTTATTTATAATGCAGGGCAGCCTGCAAGGAGGTAAAAACCATAGGAAATAGGGTTTCATCAGTTCTGCTACTCACAAAACTGTTTATACTGAAGTGCACATCCACAAATAAGAATTTCAGTGGAAGGTCGGATGAGTCTTGTTATCTGGATAACTCTAGGCAAAAAGAGCTCTGCTAGAGGTACCCAATTCCTTAAGGGCTCCATTTGTTTGCTTTTGAGTTGAAATGACCTGAAATTAATTTCCTTTTTACATTATTGAAAAACTTCATTCTGTATTCCAAGAGGAAATGCTGCCGGTTTGGGAACAAGACTCTGCATCTTCCAGGCATAACAAAAGGATGAGCTGTAGCCTTTGGGAACCAGCACACCTGCAAAAGCAGCACTCCCAGCCTCCATGTCCATCCCCTCCCCTTTTTGCTCACAGCTCCATGGGGAAGCTTCAGACACGCTCACAATTGCATAAAATAAGTGTTTTTTCCCCTCCCACCTCCTACTTTTAATTCATTAATTTGACTCATTTTGTTTCATGTGGTTTATTCATTTCGCTCCTGCCACTCCTCGTTGGGTGAATTTCTTCCAAAAGCAAAGCATTAGCAGTGTTTCTTCTGGAAGTGGAAATTTTATCTGCTATTGCAGCAGTTCCCAAACCCTACTGCTCAAAATCTAGCAGTGGTATTTTTATTAACAAAAACAAAACTCAACTGGAAAATTAGCCATTCCATTTAACAAAAATTAGAACAACATGATTTTGGCATAAATTGAACACAACTGCAGCTAAAAAGCTTATCTATATAAAGAGCCGGAATGTTATGGAATTACGTCGTTGCCATTACGGAGTTGAATTTCACACAGTGTTGGCTGCTGCATCCAGAGATTAAATATTTTCTCATTTCATGTATTTTGCAGAGACTCAAGCTGCATCTCTTAGGGGTTTTACAAGGAAATATAAGAAGCCTTTATTTCCAGTTTATTAGAAAATATGAATAAATCTAGTTTATAACAATAAATGCAACTAGAAATACTAGCAGTTGCTGAGAACTAGACGTGACTAAAATTCTTGATCAAGAAGGAGAACTTAAATTCTTCCTGAAACCTGAGCTAGACCTAAATCGCAGAGTGTGAAAAAAGCATGTAAAACTACATGGAAGAAAATAAAGGGAGAATAACCATGAGACAAGAAGGAAGGTAAAACCAGCACCCCAGTAGCAGATGACATTCACATACATTCATCATCCACTACGTTCCTTCAAATTGTCTCAACAATACAGACAAAAATGGCTACAGTAGAAACTAAAGATTAGAAACACATGTTCTGTTGCCTGCCTCACTTTGAACACCGGAATGTGTAGAGATCATGGCATAAATGTTTTTCCCTGCCCTCTTGTAACAGAGTCTGCTTTGAAGTGTCACACTCTGTGGGCTGGGTAATAGACAAAGCATTGCTGCATCAATCAACATGATGCTCTTAAGTCAATGTGCAGGTACTCCCAGATTTAGCCCTCCTGGGTTCAGTTCCTGATGTCAATACACAAGAGTCAACTCACTGCATCTAAAGTTGGGTTGCTCCACGAGTGGAAAAACAACGTAAAACACGGAGCTGGGTCTGAACTCAGTCTCACACCTTTGAAATTCTTTTGGGCTTCTGAAACTGACAGATTTAGATCTCTAACTTTCCTGGATAGCTTCTATAATAGCCATCCAGAGGTACTGAAGTCCACTTCTAATGCAGTCTACTTTATGTGAAGTAAAGTTAAAGCAACTTCTTTTGTTATGTCTATTGTAGCTTTTAACATTGTAGAGGTGTGTCATGCTTAAATGCATTTGTAAGGTCTACTTTAGTACACGTAGCTCAGAGATGATGCATTAAAACATCAGTGGAAAAAGACTTATGAATTAAGATGGAATAATTCTGACTTCAGGGAGGAAAAATATGACCATAATAGAAAATCTGTTTCCAAATGCTGTGATATTACTACAATCTGAAGTCAAAACATCCCTTCCCAGAATAACTGCTGTCCATTCTCATCGGGAGGTATGATGGTACATGATCAATAGGGTTCTACTATATATGTTATTTCCATGTTTCGTATATGCGATTTTCTATTGTGAATGCTGTATGGCAACTTTGTGCTCAGTAGCAAAACTCTCCCTCCACATCCATGCTAAATAGCACAATTATCTTAAGAGGCAAAGGTAAACTGTCAGATAAAGCAAGGGAGCTGCTATTATTTTTTTATTATAGAAAAAACCTCTTCTCTCAACCAGTATATTTGATTTTTCAGTTAAGTTGGAAATTCCTCCTTGGAAACCACTGCTGCCAGTAATCCTTTTAATTAAGCAGTATTCAGAGTCCCATAATTTCAGTGTTCTCCACCTTAGATCAACTGAGCACTTACATATTGCATCTTTCACAACATTTTCACTTTCTGGGCTGGTGCTTCAACAGAAGTTATACATGAGGAGAACTACTCTAAGAAAAGGGACAGATAATGCTTTAAGGTCAGTCTTCAGGCCACAGTACGGAATGAATTTGGCGTCCACTGTCTCAGTGGAGGTCTGCATTTTATCTGTATGTAGGAGATGGATGGCTGTTATTTTAATGCTAGATCTCATTGCTGATTTTATCAGGATCATTCTGCAGGTTTTCAGAGGGGAGGTCTCTTTCCAGTATTAATATTCAGTGCCTTCTGGTAGCTGATAGAGGGAGCTGTCAACACATGTCAAATGCCAATAACGCAGAGACAATGTCCACATATCTCTCACTCACTTCCACTACAGGACAGAGGCAGATTCAAGTTGGGTGCACAGTCAGTTCTGGGAAGTGCAAGAAATCCTGAAGGTAATTGCAGGAAAGGCAGCAGTGAGATTGGCATGATAGAGATATATGTTTCAGTCAAGTGGAGCAGTCTGAAGCAATGCTTAGAAGCCATAAGAAGTATCATGTCTAATTAGTGTGGGTGTGCAAATGATGTAATGAGGCATTTGAGAAAAACTGAATAGTAGTTGTATAAAAAAATTAATTATCAGTATATCTGTCATCTATCAGAGGCCCAAGAGATGGCTGCACAAGACATTTTCATATGCATCAGAAATACACACTGATATAAGATGGTGCAAAGAGATGCTGGAGTAGCCGAGCAGCTGTAAAGTGGAAAGCTAAGAATGTGGTAGGGCCCCATAGAACCTAGAAATCCAGCAGTCCCTGAGACACCAGCAGTTACCAGTGTGACCCAAGCCCAATCACGGACAGCAGCCTATGACTGTAAATTAAACCTCCAGACAGTTTAGCCATTTAGGGGTTCAGGAGAGTCAGCAAGGGATACATCAAGTCCCTCTATCTGCATTTCACATTGGATCACACCGCTGGTGCCTTGGAAATCCAGCTGCCACTTTAGTGTCAGTTCACAGCATGCCTAGTATCTAGCTTTGCTTCCACTGCCTTGGGTATGATCTCTTACTTACCCAGATTACTATTTCCATCTCAGGTGCTGAAGATAAGATGCTGCCTCATCTTCTCCTTCTCCCTTCTCTAATATATCTGCATTAGTATTTTGAGATGTTATTAAAAATACAGAGGAAAAGTTCTACTTTCAGAGTTACAGTTGCAGGCTGTCTGCAACCTCAGGACAAGATCATTGACTGACTGACTTACATTGGCTTACCCTTCAAGACTTCCAGCACAGAAGCGAGAGCTGAGAAGTTACTGTATCTCCTCAAACTCAAACAGAAACAGCAGTGTAATCTTATGACTCCACCATCTGGGACTATATACACCAAACTTAGGCCTGACACTTGGTACATAGGCATGAGTCAGGACTCAAGTTTTCACAAACTGTCTTATAACAAATCCACAACTACAAAAAGTGAGGGATAAAGGATGAGCTTTGCACAGAGGGAGCTCAAGGCAGAAAGTATAAATTGCTGCTCTGCCAGAAATTTCAAAGTGGCAAGGGTGTCATCGTTCATTCACTAGCCAAAGGAAACAGCCAAAAACTGACAAACATCATCCCATTGCTCTGCCAAGGCTGTGAGTCAAAACAGATAGTGACTTATTTGGTGAGGGAGGGAATATCTTTATTAATATTAAAGAAATTACACTAACAATTCCAATAGAATTTGCCCGATGGGCAACGACCAGACCTAGCTACAGTGATTAAAAGACCTCATTCATATCTAATGATCACAGACAGTAATAATCTCATTGTAAGAGGCAATCAGACACTTGTTCACTCTTCTTATCTTTTCTCCACATTTGTAGTTACTAAGAAAGGATCTGCCTTTGATCATCTTTTCTTGTGCTGCCCTTTAAGTCATTTCATTAAAGGGCCAGAGTTTCCTGGATTAACAGCCATTTGTCATTTCCACAAATCAATTTTGCCTCCAGTCTGCTGAGACCTTACAAAAATTTCCTCAAATGCTTTTCAGAATTACAGTAGTCACAATGCTGTGCTCGGATGAAGAGATTTTAGTTAAATAAAGAAAAAACTGCTAGAACAGTTGCTGTTTATCCCCCCCTCTTTTTTTTTCCTTTTATTTAAAGGTACAGAAATCTTAATTAATTTTTAAAAAAGAAAGAAAACTATTGATTGACTCTAGTTTGGTCTGCGTCTCCAAGAAATCTTTATCAGTTCAACTTCTCCACCCGATTATTTCTCCTGATTGTCTCCAGAGCCTGTGCTCAGCCCATCTGTTACTGTAGAGCTCTTTACTATCTCTATTCCATTTATCTGTCTACCACATCAGCTTTTGAAGCTCAAGCCTAACCTGCAGACTTTTTGAAAGAGCACAGTATTTCAATAAAATAAGTGCCATGCTAAAACTGATTTCTTCATGCGGAAGACTGCCACCTCTGTTGTCTCAGGGAAGCACAGCCATTCTGGTAGTACATAAAGGAAACTCACTCCTTCATATCACTGGATGGCTGAAGTTCAGCAGCTGAGTTTGTCTTCAGCATTCAGGTTTACCCGGGAGCTGGTATTACTGCCATCCTAACTATGAGGGTGGGTTTCACTATTTAGCAGGGAGATGTTTGTTTTGTTCTGCTCTTTTTCAGACACAATCAACTTTCCAGTTCTTCAGTGGCACAAGATGGGGGGAGTGCCATTTGTCCATCCCCTTTCTATGCCAAGACTGCTTCACTTACAAGTCCAGTACATTTGCTAAGAGGTATAACAAATTTAACGCAAACTTTCACACAGAGATCCCATACACTTTTCAACCAAGCCATGCATCCTCATGCAGCAGGTGCAATTTTATCCACTTTTACCATGATGGTATGGAGATGAAGAGCCACTAAGCATTCACTAATTCTGTCTTATCTCTTAGTAACGTAACACAAGACATACATAACCAAATTTTCACAGTGCTTTTTAAGCAGGTAATTTTCTTGCCCATGGATTTGCAGAGCTGTTAATGTGTTAGTCATTAGGGTAACACCAGACACCTAACTGAGGCTCTCTAAATGTTAATGCTAGAGCTGCTAGACTGTAATTGGTATCAGCTAAGAGCCTTAGCAGGCTTTCTTCCTAAGTAACTAAGGTCTAGGCAGAACCATGCTGGGCTGTCCATCATCCAGCTGAAGCCCCTGCAAATGAGAGATGTTTCTCATCTCTCCAAATCAAGTGCTTGATATGTAGTTTGGACAGGCTGGGTGAAGATATAGCCTTGGTTTGGCATTGGAGATCACAACAGATGATTCCTATCCCCAAAGGGGTAAAAACACACATACAGCTGCTAGCAAGCAGTAGTGAGACATTACAATTTACCCCACTGTCATGGTTCAACCCCAACTGAGCACCACAGGGCCACTCACTCACTCCCCCCCTCAGCAGGATGGGAAGGAGAATAGGAAAGACAAAGGGGAAGCCTCCTGGCATTGAGATAACAACCATTTAATGGGCCAACAAAGGGAGAGGGAAACAACAACAACAGCAGCACAACTTTATAATACGATGTATACAAAAGGTGATAACAAAGAGAGCAACTTACCAATCCAAGGACTGACCAACAGGACACTCAACCCAAACCATCCCAGAGCAGCATCAACCCTCCTCCCCGGCCAGCCCCCTTTTATGGGGAGCATGAGGGCAGGTGGTATGGAATAGCCCCCAGCTGGGCTCACCTGGCTGAAAATTAACTCACTCCTCCTGAAAATTAACTCTATCCTGGCCAAAACCAGGACACCTGTGACCAACAGCCCTCTGGTGAGCCTGTACCACAGGGGAATGCATACACCCATTACATTCAATGTGAACTGACGCTGTTGAAAAGCGGGGCTGTCAGGGTTAGCTGAGGGTCAGTCTCAGCATTGTGCAAGCCATAACACTACATTCTGGTCATATAATTAGTTATATCCGTCAAATGCAATCACAATTTGTAAATGTGATTGCATTGCTTTGATTTTTGCTTTTTTAATAGTAATTCACCTAAGTGACTTCCAGCCAATTGACAGCTGTATACAGGTCACATTTCATTCAATTTGGGTGGTTCAGGTTCAATCAGCTTTCAGTTCTCTTCAATGAAACCTTCCAGAAGTAGGCTGGCCAGGACCCGTGAGATGAAATTGTGATAATGAATGCCAGTCTTTTTGAAAGAGGCCTGAAGGGACTGACTGGCAAGACAGCAGAGAGCTGAGGAGTCATACTTCATAACAGCCCTTCTAAAAACCACAGTGATGTAGCTACCAAGCATCTTAGTGAAACAATAAATTCTATTTTTCACAGATCCAAAAAATGAAGGGATCCAAAGAAATGTTTCTCCGAGCTGAGTGGGCATTTCCCAGGACTTGTTGGTTTTATTACCTCATCTGTGCCCTTAGCTGTCAGCAAAGTAGTGCTGAAAGCTCCTCATTTAAAGCAGGCCATAGCAAACAGAGATTTACCGTCTATCCAAAGCTTGTATAAATTTATTGTGGGCAAAAGCTCAACAAAAGCTTATAAAAGAGGTACCTGTGGCTTCCAATTAAGCCAGTTTTCTCTAATTAGCCTCCCTTTTCACAATTTTCCTTTTTCCTCCTCTCCTAAAAAAGAAAAAAAAAAAAAGAAAGTGACAGTAATACTGTGAAGGTCATAAAATTCATGTGCTTATACTGAGCAGGGACTTGACACCTTAAAATTTTGCTGGAAGAGAAGGACAAGCTTCTGACTCAACTGCAAAGCGGACAAGGGAAACCAAGCGTTCTGGCTGACTCGGATGCAGTTGTGAGAAACCTTGTAGTTTTGCCTCGATTAATTTCTGTCTGGTTATAGTTCAAAAGAGTCTGTCCTTTCCTTGGAACTTAATTCCCTGCATAATTGTTCATTGTTTACAAGCCAGTTTCTGTTACCCCTCCTACCGACAGAGCAAAACCTCATTTCATCTTTTCATCTGGTAGAAGTCTTACTGAAAGCAACTAGCACAGCATAAACAGAACTGGTTTATGGCAAATGCTGTCCTTGCCATTAGATTATCATCGCAAAGAGCAGGGACAGGCAATTTGTTTGTTAATGTTAAGCAACTGCAAATAAAAGATTTCTTCTAGGACTAGTCTGTAACAGAGGAGCTCTAAGCTAATTATTTTAGTAAGTAGCTTAGGAGGACTGAATGGCTCTAGTAATTAGAAATGGGCTACAGAGCAAAGAATGTGATGCTTGTGTGTCCTGTGCTGGGCTCAGTATGAAATACTGGATCTCCAAAAGCCCAGTTCATCTAGCCTAGTTTTAAGCTCTCTCTACAGCATCGGAAGAGAGCTGTGTACAGAGAGTGCAAGGTGAAAATCCTCAGTTAGCTTTGTTGCCCCAGTTGGATGCATCTGGTCCCAAGAGCATCTCAGCTCTCCCAGCTCTCTGTCACACAGGCAAACGATACCTGCTGCAACTTCCCTTAGGAGCATGAAGCATAAGTTGGGCAGAGACAGAAAGCTCGTGCCAAGCAGCAGAACTATCCCCTCCTTTATCTTCAGCAACTTAACATTTCAACCAGTTCTCCTGGAAGACAGTGATATCCAGGGATCAGAAAGCTAGTGGGCAGGGGGGGAGGGGGGGGGCGCAGCGGCGCTGGGGAGAAATTATCTCTTCTAAGAGGTGGATGTTCAGAGCCAAAGAGTTTGCAGTTTCTAAATGGGCAGCCCCATTTTCATGTCCAGACTAAAGGGCCTAATAGCAAGTGCTTCAAACAATGGCATAAGCGCTGCACTGGGAATTAAGTCTGAATTTTATTTACCTGGGCAGAAAACACACTTTTCTGGAGACAGTAGGCCAGTGCCTAAAACAGATCCAGCTCCTAGGTAAGGAAAGTTTCCCTTTGTCCTCTTGGCTGGAACATGTCTCATGGCACCAGGACTTGTTGCATATCTCTTCTCAGCAGCAGCTCTGCTATCTGTAAAGGTTATAACCCTTCACCTACCACCTTGCTCTCCACTGGGGCAGCCACTGCTGCTCCCTGCTGTGGATTATCCACCTCCAGATCTGCCAAGTGAGCTTCTCATGAGATGAATACTCCCTGGCCTCTCTCAGCCAAAGTCAATACTGTAGTTAAGCGCAATTTGAATAGCCACCCTTTGCTAACCATATTTCTCTTGGATGAAGCAGGGCAGATGATACAGTGATGTCCAGGTTGGAGGAGGCATTGAATAGGATAGAATGTGATCTCTGTGTGCAGCATCTGCAGCCTGAGGAGGCTACCCAAACACTCATTCAACTTACATGCATTTGTCTCCATAAAACAGTGAAGAAGTACCACACTTCCAAGTAGTCCTGCACCCTGACTTAATTGCAAGAGGGGAAAAATAAGTCCAACCACAAGGACAGGGAGCTGAATCACTCACAACTTACAGCCTGCAGGGATGAGCCTGGATAACCAGGGAAGCTCTTTCTGCTTCTAACGCACATTGATCTACTCGCTGCATGCTGAAAACCTTCAGGCTTTTATTCTGTACCAACAAACAGTGCAGTCGTTTAGGTTGTACCAGGTATTTACCCCCTCCCTGTCTCTCCTCAGAGACATGAATAGTGTTATGAATGCAGAGAAAATATCTGTGAAAAACAAAGGGTCTCACAATCGGTGAAACCCAAACTGGACTTAATAAAGCAGCCCTGGAAAATCTTCAGTAACCAGTTCTCTATAAAAGTATCACACAGAGGCAACAAGCATGTAATACAATATTTTGAGTTGGCTTGTTTGTTTCTTTTTGAAAAGACTTATTATCAAATTACTTTGAAATGTTTACACTGAAGATGAGTTTTCTCTCTATTTATTTGTTGTCTGCAAAATATGGTCATCTTTTATCTTCATGCAGAGATCTTGATTTGTACCTGCATCCAAAGCTAATGATGCTGACCCAAAAATAATTCAGTGAAGCTGCTTAACAGGACAATAACAACCAATTCTTTCAAAATAGCTGGAGAAATTAAGGACTAATAAGCCACAGAAATGATGGATCAGCTAGGGTTTAAGTGATCACCTAGTAGTTGCTAAGCCTAATTTAAATACCGGAAAAATATCACATTTCATCAGCTTCCATCTTCAGATTTAAGAGCTTCTCAAATTCTCATTTATACCTGAAGTGTTACTGGCACATACATTAAAGCTGACAAAATCCATTTACTGCTGCAAGGTATTCAAGTTCATCTCCTTATTTTCTCCAATCATGTTAATTTTCCTTTAGTGTTCTTTGTTTATAAAAATAAACAAACAAGCACTTTGTGTTTATTAATCTGAAGTTCTTTCACAATCATTTACGTGCATTTAGGGACTGCACTTGTGAGCACTGTTGGCATTCACTCCAACTGCACTTTAAAATCCCCAGAATATCTTATCCTTTGGATTCTGCTCCTCTATCTCACAAAAAAACCCAAACACTCAAACAACCTGTTAAACTACCTGTCCTCCATAAACACTTTTTCTAAAAGAATGTTCAAAGTCTTCTGAAACATGCAGCCATCCAAAATTTAAATAGTAATTAAAACAATTAAAAAAACACAAAAACAAAACAAAACAAACAAACAAACAAAAAAACCAAAACAAAAAAACCCACATCAATAAATGAGAGCTTTGTCTGAGGCTTCCAGGCATTACCATGCAAGGAAAGTCATGCGTCCTTTCCCAACCTCCCTCAGCTGTGGGAAGAAATGCTGGGGGAGATCACTCACATTTTTTCCGGCATACTCATTTTAATCCCTATCTTTTCCCTAAGAAAAGAGGATCTTCCTCCACTCAAGTCTGGAAGGAGAAACATCAGGGCTTTACCTTATGACTTGATTCTTTGAGATCTGACAAGGCACATGCTCCAAAGAAAGCTCAACATTGGTCCCCTCCCTCAGCTTAGGCCCAAGTCTCATGAAACTAGTATCCTAAGGAACCTGCCATCTGGCTCAAATGTGTCTGAAGTTGACCAGTTTGAATGAATGTTCTTGGGGAAGGACAGGAGGGAGTCAGACATAGAAAGCAATTTCATACCAGCTTCATATCTTCAACACACAGAATCACAGAACGACAGGGGTTGGAAGGAACCTCTGGAGATCATTTCGTCCAACCCCCCTGCTAATGTAGGTTCACCTAGAGCAGGTTGCATAGGCTTAAAAAAAAAGTCTTTCTGAGACTCCTTCTCTTTAGGGAAAGATTATTTCCCCCCGACGTAGGTATATCCCCACAGGGGCATTTACTCTTTAGAGAGCCTGTCAGAGAGGTCACACTAACCCATCTCAGCAAACATCCTAAGAAGAGCAAAGGTACCTTTAAAATAGTGTCAATTCATGAACATGTCTTAACCCCCCCCTTACTAGAACAACCACAGCACCTTATAACAGCTGAAATACTGGTCGAAGTCCCTCACTGTTGTTAATTAGTTGCCCTCCGTTGATTTATATTTGCTGTCATCTGCTCCAGTCTAGCTGTATTTTCAGTGCTGCTAAAAACACATTCCTTGCAAAAAGCCTCAGAAATTTCCTGTGGTAATGCCACACTTTTTCATTCAGCTATTATATCTGCAGGTATAAACTTCCATGGTTCTGCACTCATGAGCACCCCATCGTCATCTTGGTATCTCAGCCCCACCTCAGTCGCTTTGCAGGAGACTGCTCACTTCTCTTCCCCTCTCCCTGTACCCCCACTTTTGCCCAAATTAATCTGGCTCCTGCGGGGAAGTCTGTTCATCTCTTCTGTGTCTGTCTTTTCTTCTTTCAGAGGAGGTGCAGCTGGGAAGACAGCAATCAGATGGACTTGAAAATGAGTCATTGTTGGAATTTTTCTCTCTCAAAGGTCTGCAAAATAGGTTATAAACCACCTCATGGTGGTTGTACTTCTGTGTGGATGAACGCCTACAGGGAACCTGAACAGTGGGCATCTGTACCACCCATACTTCATACCATGCTTTGCTTTAAGCATGGACCTAACTCAAAATCTTACACTATATCCTGTGCCCTATTAACCATGGTCATCAAACTATGACTCAAAGCACTGGTGCATTCCCATCTTCTCTATCACTTCTCTGCTGTGTCTCCTCCATAAACCATGGTTGTCCAAAACATTCAGTCCTGTCTCAAGCCTAAGCTTGCCCTGTCCCCTCACTTCACAAGCCTTGCCAGGACCTCTTTAAATCACACATGCAGCGTATGGGGGCATACCTGCTCTGTTCCATGCTGATGGGCTGCTTCCACCTTCTGGGCGATTCCCAAGCAAGTGGGACAACACCAAGGACACGTTTTGCTTGCAAAAATGGTGCTAGTATGGACCAGTACATTTCTTCATAAAGGGGAAAAAATCCCTAAACACAAAATCAACTAAAACCACACACACTAAAAAGATCTTTCCCCCCTTAAATTGTTCTTTTTTTTTTCCTAAGCCAATTTCCTGTTCCTTTTTTTTCTTTTCTTTTTTTTTTTTCCTCTCCTTCTTTTACTTGCCTTGCGTTTATTCAGGGCTCTCCTCTTCCTGCTGTCTCAGGAACTGAAGCCCATTATGTTCAGTAGATCTATCTACATGTCTGAAGATAAGCACCAACAGAACAGCTCATAAAATCAGCACCCTGAAGAGATGAGATCATTTCACACGTGCTGTTTGTTTCCTGTTATATAGGGGAATTTACAGTGGCTGCTGGCCACTATAAATACCGAACTGGCAAGAGGTGTTTCTCATATATTTTACTGCAATATTCACTGCTGCATTTTTGTCCTAAGAGTAATTTGATTTGTTGTAATTGATTTGGGTGGGTTTTCATTCCTAATTAACTGTTGTTATGACAGAATGATGCAATCCTCATTCACAAACCAGAGTCAAGAAATTAAATTCAAAACAGGATAATAGCAGGAGGATGGAGGAGATGGGGAGGAGAATTGGAAGGAAAAAGTAAAGCTCATGGGCTGGGGTAAAGACAGTTTACTAGGACAGCAAAGGAAAAGAAAAATAATGAAAACAATAGTAATAAATGTATATACAATGAAATTTGCTCACCATTTGGAACCCAATGCTCACCCTGAGCAACGATTCTGCCTCCCTGGCCAGATCCCCCCTCTTATATACTGAGCATGACATCATATGGTATGGAATATCCCTTTGGACAGTTTGGGTCACAAGTCCTGGCTGTGTGCCCTCCCATCTTCTTCTAAGATAATTCTCCCAGTTAATGTGAAAATTAAGTCTATCCCAGGCAAAACCCTAGATAGCCTCCATCTGCACAAGGCACACACACGGCAGAAAGTAAGTTAGGGCTTGTGGAGAGAAAGAACACCCCAGCTGCCTCCCAGCCAATCTTGATTTCCTTTTGGATGCTGAAGGCCAGGAGTCAACACTGAAACGCAGGCTAGAAGTGAGAGCATCTCTCACTATTACTCTATCTGTCGGGCCAATGCATTTAGCTTTGTTAACTGGAATGCGTGCTGTTATTCTTCTGCTTGCTTATTTTCATGAGACTATTGAGAGTGCTTAAGATTTGTTAGCTAGAATCCTTTTCATTTGTTACCTTTGATTTTGGGAGGAGACTGAAACCAGCAGTCACGTGAATTCTTCAAGAAAACACGAATCCTGAGTCTTACTTTGGAGATGCCTTTTAAAAAAATTGTTGTACAAATGAGAAGGTTTCTGTCAGTCCAGGCATGAGATGAAAAGACTTAATCGACAACACTCTAAAACTCTCTCTTGCTTTAGCAATAGTGTTGCAGCTGCTACGTACTGATACAAGGCACGTTCTGTTCGTCTTGTCTTGGTATTTCTACTTGGATCAGATAAGAAATGCAATAGCATCTACACATATCACTTGAATAACTAAAGTAGGTGTTATTGCTCACACGTAGTACCTAGTTTCTCCTGAATATAGCAGTGAAAACTAGGCAGTTTAAGCAAATCAGAAAATTTATGCATTTGGCAATGATTTAGGATTTTGCAACCCATTGTTTGGGTGCTGTGATTTATCATTCTCTTCTGCATAAAAGGCTCTCAGCTAGCTTTTATGATACCCCAAGGTCAGGACTCCCACGATGCTATTCCCACTCCCACGAGTCATCAAGGGTGGCTAAGTGGATCAGGTCGGTAACTTGGGTGCCCGATTTTTCCTGTTTAGCCCAGAACTGCAATTTCCATAAGGCAAAATAGAAGTATTTTACATTAATATCTTTATGGATTTAAGCCAAAATATTTATCTTTGCCACTAAAATATTCTAATACTCATATCTCCACAGGGGGGAAAATAATCTCTGCTGAAAAAAAATAATGCCATTTTCCAATCAGTCCTAGTAACTAGCTCTGGGCACAATCTTTCCTTTACCCAGAATGAATATTATGGAAGGTCTTTTTCCTTTAGTTTCAAACAGATAAACTAAGCCGAATTAAGCTAATTGTAAGCTTTCCTCAAATTACAGCCTCCGTTATCCTTTTTTTTTTTTTCTGTGGACATGTCCAGGTGAGGAAAAGATTATTATTTTTATTTGAAACACCAACAGACTTATAAAGAAGAAGTAGTAACATTAACAAACAATTCAAGCCATATCAAGGCGCATTTCCTGCTGGCAAAATATCTCTTCTGCTCTTTGGTTTCAAAATGTGGCATACTTGTGGAGGAGGCACACAGTAAGTAAATGCAGACACACTTGTTCTGTGTCGGACCTGAAAAAATGCTGCTTAATTAAATAGGAGGAAACCATTTCATCTCCAGCAAGAGGTTGATCCTTGTGCTCTTTCTTATTTCCTTTTGCCCCTTCAATTCCTTAACAACAGATGGCCACGCTGGTATTAACAATATTCCCAGCATGCCCAATGGCAATACTGAGGAGATCTATATGCTGCTATTAACATTAATTGGCAACATTGCCCCTGATGGACAAGCTATTATCTTCCTAAGCTTTAGTTGTCTCAGTCTGAATACTTATCTTTATCCAACTGGTAAAGTCAAGGTCCTACTCTATTGTTTTCTCCCACAGAGGGTGATTTATTTGATAATACGGTTTCAAACACAATTTCTTCCTAAATTATCCTATCCATTCTATTATTTCTTTTCTATTATCTTGAAACTCCAAAAGACTAGGTAAAAAAATTAGGTGCCAAATTCACTGTAAGTTTAGAAACTCAGACTGACATCTCTAAATCCCTTTGATGAGATTCTGTGATGTCCTTCTGTCTTTCCAATTAACTTGGAGTGGTGCAGTGGTGATAAAAAGATTTGGTCAGTATTTGTCTTCCAGATGTTGTGTAAATATAAGTATCTGTATTTCATCTGCACTTACTCTTTGTTGCAGTAGCAATGCACTTTTTTCCTATTTGATAAAGGTCATGCTTACTTCCTTTTCATACCACAAAGACACATTCTGTATGTGCGGAGAGTGTAATGATTAAACAAAAATTAAAATAGACTGGAACAGGTAAGAATCAACGATGCTCTTGGGGAAAGCAGTTACGTTTGTAATATCAGGACAGCTAAGTCTTTAATGCTATGATACTGTCATAGCAATTCAAATCTGAGCCACTTTATAAATATTAAATTCCTAAGGAAATGGAAATTCATGGTGTAGTAGTTTCAGAACATTACTTCCACCTGTCACTTAGATCCTGAATGTACAGTCTCTAAATGGCAAAGGACTTTTCCAATATGAAGACAGTGTCAGGATTTTCCTTGTAGCTCTGTGTAAGACAATCAGTTTTAGTTGCTCTGGTTTTCTCCTCAAAGATAGGTAAACTGCTTTCAGCATCATCATCTGCTCACAAGAAGAGATATGGGATCCTGTTCTGTTGTTGCATATCTTAATTAACATCTAGCACTCAACTGCTTGCAAAAATAAGCAAAAAACTTCTCGCTGTTGCCCAAGGAACACCTATGTTAGGCCAACGCTGTCAGCTCATTATCTGACAACAAGGCCAACAAGCAAATCAATTTTGTCTGGTAAGCATAACAGCAAGCAGGCTAGAGCGTGCATCCTGCAACACTGCAACCTTGGTCCTGTTCACTAGACTTTGCTCAAGACAAGCCATTACAGAACAGGCATAAAGGTTGGCATATGGGCAGCTCGGGACCTCTGCAAAAATAGTTACGACGCCATCCCAGAAGCAGAGAAAGGAGCAGTCCTACATAAATGTCCTCTTAGTCTTCATATGCATAGAGTTCCTCATAAATGGACCTCTGACTTGACTGGTCAACACGTGAGCACCTGCTGCAAGGCCAGCTCTTAAAAGCCACATAGCACACACATTTTTCACTAATGCAACCCCTGGGTGTAGTGAGTTTGTTCCTTTCCATATACTCATCCCGAAGGACTGACTCTAGATACATAATGCTGAATGAAACTTCATTGATTTGTTACTGCCTTAAAGGCTGTGAAATAATGTCTTACTACTTCTTCTGTGGGGTGAGAGCCCTTCTCAAATTTCAGGCAACATCTTGCAGACAGCCAAGAAGGGATCTGTGTGTTCAACATCTTGTAATAACTTGAAATCTTTGCTTTGCTTCTAACTTGCAGCTTTCTCAAGAGCAGGGTCATTGTACTGAAGCAGAAGAGAGCAAAGCTCCAAGCTATCAAGCAGAGTAGAAGCAGATTAGGAAGAAATGAAATTCATCAATATAGTGCCTTCTTGGTCAAAAGATCACTAGGAGAGAAGGGAGCGGTATGATGCACCCATCTCCTTTTAATTGGCTTGGAGCTGGTTCCTACCACGCTCAGGCAGATGTGGTGTCAATAGAAGTCATGCAAAGGCAGAAACTTTTAATTATTTTAAAATAGCCTGCTTCATCTTGGGAAGCTGTGGTTAGGACTTGACAGGGAGAGAGACAAAAAGAAAAAAAAATAAGAAAAAGAGAATGGGCTAATATTTGTTGGAATAAATCTCTGAATTTGCTTCAAAATATTTTGTGTCCAGTGTTTATTAATGCAATAGGTAAGCTGTTCAGTAGCACATAACAAATAAAAAAGTTGTGAACATTTTTGCCGCTATGAGTATTCGTGTCAGAAGCATTGTGCTATTACATGGGATTTATTTACATCCTTTTCTTAACTCAAAAAATTGCATCTGTCTCAAGAGGGAAGAAAAGAGGCACCACACAACTTACCACAAACAATGAAACAACTCGCTGTATATTGGGTATTTGAACCATTAGTTCTAAGGCAGAAGTTAGACTGAAATACTTTCACATATATATGACAACCATTAGTTCTTGAGCAGTCATAATCTCTCGTTGATAACTGATGAACAAACAGCAGCTAAGGCAGTTAAACCTTGAGTAGGTCCATGAGATTACCATGAGTAGGTCCATGATGGATAACACTGGTTAGGATCACCTCCATTACCCTCAATCTTCCTAAAAGTTGATATAGGGAAGCAGAGAGGGACATGCACTTTTGCTCAGATGCAGTTGCTGTTCTCTGAGCCTTTCCTCCCCGTCTGAAAAGTACTGAGCATAGCCAGCAAGGAGATGCTGTCACAGGGAAACAAGGTATTGGCATGCTGAGTCCTGGGTGTCAGGGAGAGTCCAGGAGCTGCTGAAGTGATAGGAAAAAAAAAATAAAAAATTTGAAGGCACAGAAAGGGACTCTCTTCTTTTTTTAACCAGAAAGCAACAAAAAATTGCAAGTCAGAAAGGAAACCCTCTGCAAGGACACCCTATATGGGGCAGAAATATTTTTATAAACCTTGTTTATTGAATTTTCTCTTTTAAAATGTCACTGTTGTAGGTCTACATTTAACAAAGCCTAAATGCTGAGAATAAAACCCTAAAATTAGTCTGGTCCTTTAAAGCTACAGAGCAGGAAAATCCATCTTAGAGATGACTCCATCGTGGGACCCATCACAGGCTCATATGGTTGCATGGCAAGTATGAAACTTTGCTACAGTTATCTCATGTAACAATAAATATCTCTAGGTCTTAGCATGGACCAAATGTGCCATGAATGCATAATTATATGTTGTGAAAAGCTGAAAATGACTTTCACTCTACCATCCTGTTGAAAGTACTTCCTAATGCTTTCAAATATTTTATCAATCCAGCTTTTGTGGTACTGTGAAATTAAGCCACAACGGATACCCTCTAGTTTAACCCAGCTCCAAGTCCTATGTTGTACTAGTACCTATAACCAATAGGCTTTAAAGAGTGCTTACTGTTGGCATAACTCACTTCCCACTGCTGTTACAGGGCAGTTCGCCACTGAGTGCAAAAAGAGATTAATGAGATGAGTGCAGTGAGCTTTTACAAATCTCATCCTACCTTTGTTTTTGGTCTTATGAAGCAAGTGAGAGATCAGAGGAAATACTTATTTCTAATCAAATATTGATTTCTTACAACAAAAATTCTGGACAATTATCACCACCTGTCTGCCATGTTTTTGCAGGGCTCTTCTTAGTACCTACAGCCTCTGGGATTTAGGTTAGCACATCAAAGTGTCTGTCAGCATCAGTATTTCTTCATAGCGCTAACAGGATCAATGTAACAATAACTCCCCTTAAGCACATCTGTGTAGAGCTGCCTAAAATAATCCCAGCAAAGCATTTCTCACTAATAATAAAAAAAAAAAAATTGTGCAGGAAGATGTAGCAACGCAGAAAAAATTAGGAAAAAAACCCTGGTGTCCAGAACCTAACTAACTTGGCAGAATTGAGCACTTGCTATAATGTTTCTGTAGATTCTTTTCTGGTGACAAATATCCTCTTTTTAAAACTCAGAAGTTACCTGTAACATTTTGCCTTTTTGGCAGCAGGACATAGCCCTGTACCCCCTCAGCTATGTCTCATTTCTGCAAATGCCCCCACACAGACACCTTTAGGCAACAGAGATAGTCCTTCTGCAGTCCATGGACTGTCTTGTCTACAAAGATGTCATAGCAGTTGCTCCCCATGGGCTCACCATCCTGACACTATATGAAGTTGCCAGCTGTGCTGAAGCACCCAGCTCAGTCTTAAATGCTCCAGAGATGCATCCAGTGATGCCCAAATTCAGGCTCGTAGCTCCCATGTTCTGAGCACAATTGCCCTTTAAAAGATGACCTTGATGACATGCCTGACACTGGGACAAGAGCACCCCTCACCTAATGTGTCAAATGCAAGACATCCTTAAGTGCTTGCAGAATTTGGATGCTGCTTGCTACAAAAAATACTTATAACCATCCCGAAAGCTTAACTGCTTCATACTATAAATAACTGGTTTCTTTTTTCCTGGTGGCTGTTTGTGCATTTCTTCAGGCTTCTCAGTTTAAAATAAACACAGACAAAAACAATGTGTTCAAAGGTGCCAAACTGTACATAAGGGAAAGGCATGTGCAAGAGTACAAGCTATTCCTGAAAGTCTGACAGACTCACGCAATGTTTTTTTCTTAGTTTAATAATACATAATCATAACATTTGAAGCAGACGGATTACATTAACAAGTATAGGATGACACAGAAAAATGCTCAGGTTTTTGGCTGTTGAAACTCGGTTACATGAACTATTTGCCAGTAAGAAGGAAGATTAGGATGCATCTTCTTGGATCATATAGGCCTTTAATCTAATTCCTAACTACTGCAGGCACCCATCATTTTTCTGCTCTCTTGTTTTGACCCTTTTTAGTTGATACAGCTTCTGGAGTTTTGCAG
The DNA here is from genome assembly GCA_013399095.1 of Psophia crepitans. NCBI lineage: Eukaryota > Metazoa > Chordata > Aves > Gruiformes > Psophiidae > Psophia > Psophia crepitans. The sequence continues at coordinate 740,394 of VWZZ01003349.1, read as the reverse complement.
TAAGGCTCATTGTCAGGCAGACATATTCAGAAAAGTCCAGTGACTGCAGCTAAGCAAGGACTTTCTAACCTGAAAGAGAACCCAATACCTTGATCAAGTTGCAGCTGAGGCCAGGAGTCTGAGCAAGAAGGATGTTCTGACGGTAGTCCAATGGTCAGGGACATTTGAAGACCATCAAGCAAGAAGCAAGGCAAACACACACTCAGAAGCAAGCCTGCATGAAAGAAAACATGGAGAATAGAATCATAGAATGGGTTGGAAGGAATCTCAAAGATCATCTAGTTCCAAGCCCCCTGCCATGGGCAGGAACACCCTCCACTAGACCAGGTTGCCCAAAGCCCCAACCAACCTGGCCCTGAACACTTCCAGGTATGGGGCCTCCACAGCTTCTCTGGGCAACCTGTTCCAGTGCCTCACCACCCTCACAGGGAAGAATTTTTTCCTAACATCTAAGCTAAATCTACCTGGTTTAGTCTAAACGCATCACCCCTCATCCTATCACTACATGCCCTCATAAACAGTCCCTCTCAAGCTTTCCTGTAGGCCCCCTTTAGGTGCTGGCAAGCTGCAATTAGGTCTCCTCAGAGCCGTCTCTTCTCCAGGCTGAACAAGCCCAACTCTCTCAGCCTGTCCTCATAGGAGAGGTGCTCCAGCCCTCTGATCAACTTTGTGGCCCTCCTCTGGACTCATTCCAACAGCTCCATGTCTTTCTTGTAGTGGTGACCCCAGAGCTGGCTGCAGTGCTCCAGGTGGGGTCTCATGAGAGCAGAGTGGAGGGGAAGAATCAGCTTGCTCAACCTGCTGGCCAGGTTATACAGGAGTACAACAGAACTGAGTCCAAAAGAAAAGACAAATAAGTCAGTCTTGAGAGAGAACAAGCCTTCAGCAGCAGAAGGCAAGAGTAAGGAGGGATCAACAGAAACACAGCTACAACAAAGTAGTGGGTTGAGCAGCCAAGAGAAATTGCTCTTGGGTCTTGACAAGAGAAGTTGCATCAGATTTCCAATGGACAAGAGAGATCACATTTTAGGCTCCCAGCTTCTTTGTTTTCTCAAGTCTTGGGGTTTTGAAGATATGGGCATAAGCAGATGGCTTCTGGCTACTTTGGACAGAACATTTGTTATTCATGACAGCAAAGGAATTGATCCATCAGGCTGCGTCAGTCTGGTTGAATTTCAATCCACAGAATTATGTTGCCGTACCTCTAAGTTTTGACTGAAGGCAGACACACCACGACACACTCTTATTCGGGTCCTGCAACTTTTTTCACAGTCCCTCTGGTCTGGAAGAGCTTGGCACCATCTAGTAGCTGCTACTCCCAAATCACCTTCCTGTCCTTCTCCTGTTGGCTTTTCTTCCCACTCTGGAAATCAGCAAGACCATTTTCTTTCGCTCCACACATATGGCTTTGCATTTTGTTGGGCAAAAAACTATGCTGGAACACGTTAAGTTTGTTCTATCAGCTGTTTTCCAGCCTCACATGTACAAAAGCTGGTTATCTCTCTCACCTCTCATTCTGATATTTCTTTTATCTTCAGCAAAACTCCCCTGGAGATTTTTGTCTAGACTGTACCTTTTGCATGTTTTTTTTTCTATCATTTGGGTTTAGCCAGGGAATACGTTACAGTACTGGTGCACACTGCATAACAGTGTAGTTAAAGCAGTACTGCAGGTGCGAGGGATGCCTATGAACAGGTCTCGTCCCCATGAAGGCAAAGGGAGGATTTTTCACTGGTGCTGGATTGCCTTCTGGGTCTGGATCTCGCAGTGAGTTTGAGAAGCTAATGGGCAATGAAGGGTACTTGCCTCAAACAACAGAGCCCTTCGAGTGTGGAGGGGAATGCTTTGGAGACAGAGTGAGGGAGGCAGGAGTATTTCTGCATACAGAAATAAATGCTCAGTGATACCATACTCTGACACTGTGGTGGCCACAGCTGGAAAACATTCTGTTGCTTTTTTAAATGTGAAAGTCATTGTATAGTTATATTTCATAATCACACACACCTTACATTTTTAACATTGCCGGGAAGACTGTTTAAATATCTTAGCACAGAGGGAGTGTTTGCAATAATCCTGTCTCCTGAAGAGACACAGCCCACAGAGCTCAGGATGGTCTTTGCTGCCAACTCTCCTTTTAGCAAATGAATTCCCATCTGCGGGGGGTGGGGGCTGTGCTGGAGAAATTTCAGAAAGGGATAAGACAACATTTCTCCAGCAGAGTTACAGCAAAATAAAAGTCGGTGTAAACTCTGTCTGTCTAACTTAACAAATAGCAGCTCCTCAGTTTTGTTAACTAGTTTGTCACAGTTATCACAGTTACACACACACGTGTGTATACACACATGGTGCTTCGTGTGATGTTTTTTCTTACATTTGAAATTACCGTGAACAGAAATAATACATTGAAGTCCAGATTCTGCAATCAGGGCCTTTCACAGTAATGTTTCCCCTCACTGATTTCATACTGTTCATGCTGTTGTACCTTCTATGTATTTATGAGAAAACATATGTGCATTATTGTGCACTAAATTTAGATAACACTTTGAATATAAAGCTGACCAGAAAATAAGCCTGTTTGTATTTCATAGTAGCTCTGAAGACTCTGAGCCATAGTGTGACACATCACCAAATGCCCCTGGATACATTTGCAAGAAGTTAATCCCATAGCACTGGATTGCCCTCCACCACCTCAAACAAAATTTAACTTTTCCCGCATGCAGCGTTATGGCTATAGCATTCATCTAAGATGCATCTAAGGAATAGAAAGTCATCTTTCTATTCCTTAGACTGAGTCAGGGCAATTTTTCACTCTGGATTGCTGCAACTCAGAGGGCAAGGATCTGAACCTCCTTTTTTTTTTTTTTTCCACATACAAGGCTAGTGTGCTAAACCCCATGAGTTTAAGAAAACAGAAAGATGTTGAAACATCACTAAAATCAATACACAGCTCAAAAAAAGTTATGGTGTGACATGACATCATATTCTGGCTGAGACCAACTCAATCAGAAATGTTCCTACTGCTCTGTGTATGGTTTAGCTGAAGGCACCTCCGGTAACCATCAGGGGTGGTTATTGAATTGCAGACCATGAAATCATTTCTAGGATAGAGTGCAGGCACCAGCTTCTCAGTTGCAGTAAATCAGCACAGCTCCATGCATTTACACCAACTGAGTATTCAACCCAAGGTGCCCAGCTGCTTCTATTCTTTATTAAGCAGATATTTTGAGGATGGGGTATAAACCGTATACTAAGTATGACTAGCTGACAAACGCTTGCTTGTGTACCTTGTGTATTCACTTGGTGGCAGATTTGTAGGGTCCATTCAGGACCTGACCCAACTTTGAGAAATTTTCCTGGCCATGACTCTTAGCTGAGTTCAGCAGTTCAGTCAAAAGCAAGTACACTCTAAAAGCTGCCAAAGTTTGTTGGGGGAAAGACTCTACATTCTGCCTTAAAAGTAGTAACACAGAAGGAAAAATACAGCTCAGGGCTTTCATCATTTGTTCACATTGTACGGACAGGAGTGCTTAGCATGCTGGAACAGGGCTTGGAGGAACACAGTTTTACAAAGTCAGACTAAATTAGAAAGAAAATGGATAAAATCCCCTCATAGTTCACTCTTAAAGAATAATCATGCAGCATCTGCCTTCATGTCTACAGCTGCATTACAATGAAGGACACAGTCTCTCAAATATACATTGCTGGCATGGCTTATCATCTCCTACCTCTCAGGCTGATCCTTCTGCCTCAGTTAAGTAGTTTCCCATGGAAATTTCTGTTCTCTTTTCAATGCTGTAGGAGCTTTTGATGACATTGGCTGTTATGGGACTTCCAAACCTCAGATTTTGTTTAATATGAGGACAATCTGATTTTCTGGTATCTTTTCTTTTACACTTATTCTTAAATTGTGCGAGCTTTTTGAAAGGACTCAGACCACCCTAACGGAGATAGATTTCTCTGGAGTTCCAGCCTGCTCCTGGAAATCTCACAAAACATGGGCTGGGGTGGGGGGGTGGAAGGCATTGCTGAATATGTACTATTTCTGAAATTCATACTCTCATTTACTTACATAGAGGTGAGGTGATATTGCTGAAGTACTTTTTAAATTTAAACGATTCAAAATTTTGCACTTTAATCTCGTTTTTAATGGGCCCTTCTGTCTGTGAAGCACCAGTCACCTTTCCTCCTAATTTAACCTTCATTTTCCCTCATGTATTCATTTATTTATTGAGTATAACTGGGTTTTTTAAAACATCAGCTGTTACAAGGAAGGCTGTTAACCTGTTACAGATCAGTCAGATCATTATACACACACACCCTCCGCACCCCCCTGCTCTTGGTACTATTGCAACTCTGGAACTGGTAGGAAGTCATTACAGGCTTCTTTTCCCAGATATTTGCTTTTGTCATGATTATGTTACAATGCTGCCTGGCAGCTTTCAAGCAGTCCTGATTTATATGTTGGGTCACAAAACAAAAAAAAAAAAGCAAGCAGAGTTTCCATAGGAACATCCTGCAGCTCCTAACTGTGAGGATGCCCAGGCTGAAGGATGCAGAGGGTAACACATCCCTACCATCTGTGCAAACCTGATTTTGTCAAAGACAGCAGACACGACTCCTCTGCTCCCTCTCCTCCCCTTGCATGCACTACAGCACGTACGGGTGCGAATGGACATAGGATCTGGCACGTGTCTACAGATACAGGTATGTATATACGTATCTACCAAAAGCCACCCCACTCCTCTTAAGTTCATAACAGCACCAAAAGAAAAACATACAGGGTTTTTGCAAGGCTGCAGCTCCTCAGCCTCCTCCATCTTCATCGCCGTGCCTACTTCTCACAAGTGCAGAGTCTTGCACTCTCAGCGAGCAGAGGTGGTGTTAGCAGTGAGGGTTAGCTAGAACTCCGGAAGGGCAAGCACGGCCTGGAGCTTGCACGCTGCATTTGCTCCTCTGAAAGGCTGAGACATTAAAACCCCAAGGTCTTTTGCTAAAACCCCATGGCATTTGCTGCAATCTGAAATGCTCTTCCCTTCCATGCCGGTTTAAGGTCACCATCAGCAGAAAGCTGGAATCGCAACTCCTTCAGCCAGTAATGATTCCCTGCCTGTGCTCTGGCTAGCTTGGTAGTAAGCCTCCGTGCTGGATCTTCATGCCTATCTGTGATTTAAGGCTGCTGTCTGCTTCTTTGCTAATCATCAGCACTTGGCAATTGTCTTTGTGTTTGTGTAGCATCACCAGCATCTGTTTGGATGGTATTGCAGAATAGGGTAAAACATGGTCAATAAATTTTCAAAGGCCTTTTTCTATTAACCATCACAAAAATATTGCAAGTGTTGACAAGCAGGAATCAGAGGACTTTGATTCAGAAATGTGGGGCAACCAATAAGAACATGCTTAAATAGAGGTATATGTTTCAGTGCTCTCCTGAACCTGGGCTTAAATATTTGCAGATTGAATCTCAGCTGATTAATACCAATAACCATGTTAAATTTCTGCTGAGCTGATAATAAGCTCCTCCTTAATAGTGTGGCAAGGGAGTAGCATATACTCACTCCTTATTCAACACTTATGAAAATATTTTGATTCCAGAACTAATTAACTGGACTGTATCTTAATCATTCCTACTAGTATCATACAGACGTAAGCAAACTATCATATGATTCCCTACCAGCCTGATATATTTCAATTTAAACGTAACTTAATAATTGCAGTACCAATCAGTTAAAATGTAAGTAGGGAAAAACATTGGATGGAGACATCTTAATTTAAATATAATCCATTAAGTAAAAACTGCTATTCTAATTAGTGATAATGTAGCACAATTAGGAAATAAAATTTGATTGGTACATTGGAATTTAAACTTAATTAGTAACTGCTATTCTAATTAGTAAATGCAATACGTTTCGTGCAGTGTTTTGTCAGGGAGAACTGCGCGTACAGTAGAGTTGATGGTGAAGAAAGAGGCACAAGAAGAGCTGAAGTGAGTAGTGTGGAGCTAAGGAGTTCAGTCAACCTCAAGCCCAATATCCTGCATCTGAACCAGCACCGACCTTACAGCTGGAGAGGATCAGTCTCGCTCAAAAAACATGTAAAGGACAATTCACCATTACATTCAGGCAATCTCATCCCATGGTTAATTAAGTCCAGTCCCCAGACGGAGTGTTTCACTTTGACATCTGCAGTTTTCTGTTTCTAGATCTGGATACTGCACTGGCACTAGTTGCCCAGAGAAGCTGTGGAGGCCCCATCCCTGGCAGTGTTCAAGGCCAGGTTGGATGGGGCTTTGGGCAACCTGGTCTAGTAGAGGATGTCCCTCCCCATGGTGAGGGGGTTGGAACCAGGTGATCTTTGAGGTCCCTTCCAACCCAAACCATTCTGTGATTCTATGACCAGCAAATTTTTATAAACTAGGGAAAATAATTGTAAAAATCAGCTGGATTGGAGAGCTCAGTATTTTCAGTTAGGAAGATGCAAAGCTGTCCTAGACACAAAGGCCCTAAAACTACCACAAGTCTGCACTCTGATGACGGGGAGAAAATTGGAGGAAGGAGCTTGAGACCTAGCTGGATCAACAACATTCTCAAGATATTACAACATTTCTTTTAACAGGAGAAGGGAGGGGAAAACAGCATTGACTGTTGTTTTTGGTGAACTAACCATAATAATTTCAGCATCTCTTTCCTGGAAAAGAGTTCATTTAAACCCCTTGTTATGTACACATACTTAGCACCATTCTCCTTTGTATTACTTTGCATTTATTGGCACTGAATTCTATCTGCTATTTTATCAGCCAGTCATGTAGTGTCTTCAACACTTCACAGGCAATTTCAGTATTGTGTTTCTGGAATAGCATACAACTACCAGGGAATTTTGTCACTTCCCAATCACCCCTTTTACAATTACCTGTGACTATGCAGAATATAACAGGTCCAAGGATCGATCGCTACTACTTGTCCATTGTATAGATTGGCCATATATTCTTCACTTCACTGCTTATCTTTTAACACAGAAAAAAAATTGTATTAGGAATAAATTAATTACAAATAATTAATACATAGGAATAGTATATATAAATTAATTAACCTTTTCTCTTTCCCCATGATAGCTTTAACAGACTTTGGTGAAAGTATCTTCATCAAAAGATTTTCAAACTCCAGTGCTTTGTATTGATTGAATTCTCCTTATTAATAAATATGTTGCTACAGAGAGCTTCAATAGATTTTTCTGGTAATAACTTACTTTTATAAAAATTACATATTTTTCCCCCACTGTATCATATTTATCAAAATTTTATTCTTAATTACAGTTTACACCAGATGCTCCCAGACTTCACTTCAAAAACATATGCTATATTTGCCACTTCCCATTCTCCTGGTACCAAGGGCTATTTAAGGAGTACGTGAAAATGACACAGCTGATAGGTCAGCATTTTCATACCTGAATTACTTTATACCTCTTGTGGGAATATTAGTTAGCTTTTGCAATTGGTTGCTATTCTTATTAATTTATTTGGAAACCTTTTCTGTCAGTAATTTAATTTGAGACAGATTGTCAGAAAAACACCCCAGAAAGAGACGTTTCAAGACCGGAAAGCTCTCTTGGTTCCATCAAAATTAATTTTTTAATGGCTTTTTATTACACAGTCCGATGTTCTCTGAGTACTGAGTGCCCCGATTGTGCTCAATTATTTATTATCCCTACAGAGTAGACAGCAATATCCCTAGTTCTCATACATTTGGAAGGTGGAAAGTATTACTTTGCATTTAGCAAACTCAACTTCCCCTGCCCTCACTTTTTTCTTTTTTTATCTCCTATTCAGGTTCCAGAATTTGGGTGTGTCTTTTTGTGCGTGTGCCTGTGTGTTGAAACATTATTTCTATCTTTCCTTAATGGCTTCTTTTATTATGCTATTTGACTATAATTCTTTTTTTTTTTTTCTGATGGATAATACACATTTACTCTGAGCTTCTACTTAAAGTATTTATGTTATAATCCAAGAGTTTGACCCTTTTGACTGCTCCTTTTATGTATTTATTCTTGCTTGGTTTACCTAGATGGCTAGAGACTAAGCTGTTTCGTGCTTTCTCATTTTTTTTTTTAATTCCTCCTTTTGAAGTTAATAATGAAGCGACATGTTTTCTGCTCCTAGAAGCCAAGGTGGAGAAGCAAAACACTAGCATGCACCCACTGTGAGCAGTGTGGATGTTTCCACTGCTCCATGTCTCCACAAACATCAATCAGGAATTTTATCAGGATGACTGGGTTGGCTTTGAGGTGAGGATAGGGACTAGTTAACCATAAATGGTTCCCTGCAATGCTGTTTTTCTGGGGTTTTACAAAATATATGAGCGTAATAAACACCAGGGAGAAAGAAAATCCTCTCAAGCTGAGGACTAAGGCTGGTACAAGAACAAATGTATTTAACTAAGTCATGAATAAATTAAGGCTGGTAATTACAAGATGGTTCATGTCCATCAATGACACTTTTCCAGCCAGAAGAGTATACTAGGGAAATATTAATTAGTTTTATTAGGGGGATCCCTAAATATATGGGAAAGATCACAAGACTCACTCTTTATGACAACAAGGACTCAATTTGCCGAGAAAGGTCTTTTCTAGGGTGCCTAGAGATGTTTTTTGTACCCTTTTCTGTTGGATTAGAAGATACTCCCCCATGAAAAACTTTTGTGCTTGATCCCCAGCTTGAAAGGTGATTCAGGATCTGATCCCATTTTGGCAAAGACTTTGGCAGTATAGTCACCACTAGGGGCAGGGGGGAAGGCTGCCTTTGTATGGAATCTGGCACTTGATNAACATCACATTTCTATAGATTTCACTCTTACATCACCCCAGACATCTCTTTTTCCACACCAAAGAGCCTTAGACCTTTTAATCGCCCCTAATAGAAAGCTGTTCCATGCTACTGATAATCCTTATTGCCTTGCTTTGGAAGTTGCCCAGCTCTGCTAGATCATTTTTGAGCTACACAAACTGGAATTGCACGCAGCGCTCAAGATGTAAAATCACCACGCATTTAAACAGCGGCCTGGGGGTATTTTCTGTTCTCTTTCCCTTATAATTTTTAGCATAACTACTAACAAGGACTGAGCAGATGTTGAAGCTCTAAGACCTCTTTCCTTATGGGCAGCAGTCACTTAGATCTCATAACTGTACATGTAAAGGTTTAAAGTTTGTTGTGCTTTGGTTTTTTTACCCCATGCCGGTCTGTTGTTTCCAATGTGTTTTTCACATCCAGAGGGAAAAAAGCAAGCATTGGGTAATCCCGATTGGCAAAGTGTCATCTAAAGCATGTACTTCCCTGCCTGATACATACCAGAAGCCACTCACAGACAGACAGCTGCATCCACGCAGTGCTCCAGACATCTTATCAACCTGGATTCAGGGCATTTCCCTATTGCAGTACCCTCTCAGATTTCCATTCAAGAAAGTCACAGAAGCATCTGCTTAATACCACTCTTGTTAGCTAAATATTTAAGCAGAAAGCTACCATTACACACCTAACAAATCCTTTTATCTTCAGCAGGATTTCAACATTTGCTTGAATTTAAGTAAAAACTTTGGTATTTTGCTGAGTAGAGATGCCTTCTTGAACAAAGCTTTTATTGAATGAATTAGCTAAACAAACCCAGATTTCCTAAATCCTAGGCTTTCACCTACTGGAAAAGCATTGAGTGTGTGCTTGGTTTAAGAAATGAACAGATGCTCAAGTTGCCCATCTGACTTGTTTTATGCCATCAAATGCAAATACTACTTTATTTGTCCTACCCCTTGTCACAACGCAAGTGCCTTACCTGTGTCAAACTTCACTGAACAAGACACACAGATGGAGGGGAGGCCTTGAAGACAAAGACAGTAGCAGCAGGCCACCGAGTGCACATTTTGCCATTACCAAATCTGAATCAAGATAAAATATCAGTCTCTCTCTTGAAAAAGCTTCTCTGACCTTGGCTTAATGACACAGAAGCCCCTTGAGGTGCATGCACATCAGATTAACCACACTTGTGCTTTTAAAAAAAAAAGTAATTATTGAGCTTTAGATTTTCCCTGATAAGTCGTATTAAAGTCCAAACACAGCCCTGCAGTTCTGCCCGTCCTTCGGTTGAAAGAAGCAAGAGCCATTTCACCTGACAGTTTATGTTTTACCAGGGCAATATTTCTTCCTGGTCTTATTTCACTGCGCAGGACATGGAAAACTGCAGCCCACCTTGGGACTCACTGCAGTACAGAGCAGGGAGAGGGTCTTCCAGCAGGATTCCCAACCTCTGGCACTGGGGTACAATGGCAGCAGGCATAGAGAGCACAAAAACCTTACCAAGGAGGAAGGTGCTGCTGTGACTGCATGGGGTTACACGTGTATATCTGAACAGCTATCAACCTATCTTACCAGCTTTGCACGGTGTCTTAATTTTCCAAAACACCTCCAAACTTTTTTTACTGTGTATTTTTATAGCCTCTAGTACAACAGGGTTTCAGTCCCCGACATCATCAGCTCTTAGGTAAAAATCGTGATCCAAAGACCTAATGGGTAATCAACAGGTCCCTGCCAAGCTGGTAAAGCTTTTCTGCAAACTGCCTGGGAAAGCAGGGACACAGGTAAGCAGGGGTAAGGGACTGGCTTAGAGTCATACCATGAATTAGTGTTTGGAGGAAGAAGGTTACCTGCCTGTTCTGGGCTATACAAATTGCGTTTCCCCTCCACCTGCATGAGCTGAAATTACAGTTTGTCTCATGCAATAGATGTGAAATAAGCAGAGCGTTCACGGTGAAGGGCCTGTACCCATTAGGCCCTAGTGGATAAGTAGCGCTTGTTCCTAGAAAATGATGGTCATGTCCTCTAAATGCCCTTTGCTTTGATATATTTTGATTAAGCATCCTGAAGAGCCCCCGATGAAGAGTTAGCCTGCCCTCATGCTGCACTAAACACTGCAAGAACATCTCAGCTAATTTCAGCTGTCAAAAAATTAACTACCTAGTCACAGCAGTCACCTGGGTGCGCTGCGCTCAGGGGAGATTCAGGGCTCAGGCAGATTTCATTGCCCCCCAGAGCTACCTGCCTCTTTGCAGAAGAGGGTGATTTATCCTATCTTAAAATAAGCACGTAAACCAAGGATTTGCATCATGCTTTGGTAATACTCTTCTCTCCTCCTCAGCTCTTGATGACTCTCGAGGGAACCCAGTTACCCAGCACTGACCAACCCTGGGGCCAGGTGGCTAAAATAATTTAAGATAAATCCCACACAATGAGCTTTTTTCCTCTCCGAGCAGCCAACCATCTAAATTGGGCCGATCTTCAGAAGAAAGCTTTGTGGCTGTCAGGTCTGCTCCTCTGTGCAAGACAAATGCCATCCTTACTTACAGACAGGGCTTGCAAGTAATTGCATTTCAGACAAGATTTTCTATCCTTGTCCCTGCTGAGCCACGAGGGGATGTTCTCATTTCAACATATGATGGAGCGTGGCTTTGGTGTGTTCTGCGCAGAGTATATTTGACATTTTAATCTATGCCATTTGTTAATTAAGAAGGATAAACGATGACAGGGAGAGGGGAGGAGATCTTATAAAGCATGAATAATAACCTTGTTCAGAAGCAGGTAATGAGATACTGAGTTAAAAATATGTAAGAGCTTGCAAAAGTGTCTAAATGTTTTTCAGAAATCAGGTGCTACCTGCCTTTTTCTTATCGCAGAAATGTCAGGGAGTGAAATTCGTCAGTGACTTACAACACGTGCTCTTTACTGAAGGATTTTCTAGCGGAAAAGGCCATGCATCCCTGGGTTAACCAACAGCCGATCTCCTGCTGCGGCGTGGATTAGTGCTCCCCATTCCCTTTCTCTCTGCTTGCTGTTACCACAGCTACCACACCAAGGCAGAGGGTGCAGCCACACCATTGCCAGGCTCAGGCCGCCATCTGCCCAGATGGGGATGGACCCCAACTTTGCACAGAGAGACGCCAGGCAGTGGCAGCTTCCCTCAGTGGTGAGGGGGAAGAAAGTGGATTCAGTGGCCTGATGCCCAACACTGATCCCCTTTTCAGATGCACCAGCAGCTGCATTTGGGACTTGTTTTCCCTCTATACCGTCTGTGTGCGACGCAAAGCCCCTTAATAGGGGAGAACAGAGCAGTGTCTGTTAGCCAGGAGGGTGGCTCTGCAGAAAAGCAGATCCAAAAAAGCCTTGGGTCTAGCTCCTTTCTGTGCAGATGCACATTTAAGCAGAGATGGGAGGAAAGACCAAGCTGAGGCTGGAAAGAAAAGCAACTCTCACCAGTTGACATAGGGAGCGGGGAGAAAGGCTGTCACATCTAAATTCCCAGTGCCAGTCGCTGTGAACCAAAACGCTCCAAACTTGGTATTTTGCACTAAGCAGAGCTTTAAACACCTACCAAGTAGCAGGCTTCCCTTCCTTTCCAGCTTCATCTTGGCTTTCCTGCCCAGTTTGAAATGGCACTTCTGCTTCTTCCTCTTTCCTTCATGGGACCATGCTTGATCCAGAGATAGTCCCATTTCTATACTGAATTGTCCAGGCTCACCTCCATCTTTCTGATCTTGCCCTTTCTCCTCTCCTGCTCCTGTGCACACCCCAGGAGAGGCAACAATACATATGTCTGCATCTGTGCAGAGTATAACATAAGACCTTCCATCTGGTACAGGCTAAAAAAGCTACACAGGTATGGAAGTTATTTGCCATGGTGTATAATGAGTATATGATGTACATCTCCTAGGATGAGAGGTGAGATACCTTACAGAAGGTCTCCACATCCAGGAACTTAGCAGCAACACTGCATTTTTTAATAACCAGCAGACCACCCAAAAGATCTCAAGTCCCTGTTCTGGCTCTTCTAGGCAGTCTGGGTTACACCTTCAGCATGTCTCCTGCCTTCCCCATCTCTGTTTCCCTTGGTAGGGGTGAAGGGAAGGCAATAGTTAGCATCACTGTAACCTTGTCTGGGGCTCTGAGATGAGCACCAGCACTGGGGCAGTGATATGGTTGGACTGGATGATCCTTGAGGTCTCTTCCAACCTTAATGATTCTATGATTCTATGGTTTTCCACATGCAGGTATACTGCCAAATTACTAGAAAAGTTCATTTTCAATTTCCATTTTAAAAAAAAAAAAAATCTATGAAAAGTTTGGGAAGGTGACTAATCCCAGCTCCAGATTGGTGCAGGCTGACTGTTTGTGGGTTTTTTTCTATTTGTTTTAGGTTGTTTACTCAAAGTATTCATTTGTTTACCTTGTTGTTTTCCACTCCTTGCATCTGTTCATTTGTTTAAGTACGAACCTCCTCGTTTTCCACTTCTGTTTCCTCTCATTACAGATGAGCATCTGCTTAGCACTTAAAAAAATAAAATCAATCAAAAATAATCTTACATCACGGAGCAGAAAGTTTTCATAAAAATGAGTGAAGAATGATTATGGTCTGCATAATCCCTTTTATTATTATTATTTATTTAAGGCTCCAGTTTGACAACAATTCTGAATGCCCTTGACAAACTTTTTTTGGGGAAAAAAAAAAAAAGCAGGGATGATGACATAAAAGAATACCATAGAATCAGCCCCCCCTGGAAATCAAAGAAACAAGATTACTGTCTTTCCCTCCCTTCTGCAAGTTATTTCAAAACCAGTCTTGAGATGGGGATAGCCTGCAAAAGTTTAGGGTCTTCCCTGCTAGCCAGAAATCCCAAGTCAGGATGAGCCTGGCTAGCTGTGACCCAGCTGGAAAACCGCTGCAGAAAGCTCAGATGGGCACATTTATGCAGTGCTCATGGAAAATACAGCATCACTGCCACCTCCGCCTGCTCCCCCTTCTTCCTTGACCAGCAGCTGCTGGGAGCTCTCAGAGTCCATGCCGCCTTCTCTCCTGGCAGGAAGGGAGCTGGGGAGAGCATCCCCGCACCCCTCTGCCTCCCTGCCTGCGCAGCAACCACAGCTTGCACCGGTTATTCACGCAGAGGAATCTCATCTGACCAAGTGACATTTAGAGGAAATTGTCTTGTTGATTAAAAGAAACATGTAATACCTGGGAAAAGATATCAAGAGCACACAAGGGGGTGACATGAGGCTGAGTGTCCTTTTGCTGACTAAAGGCTGCAGGCAAGAACAATTCATTAACATAATCGAGTCACACAAAGTTTCATGATAACGTTGGGGAGTGTTGCATGAGTGATTAAACTGAGTGGCAGGTAGATGAACCTCTGTCAGCTTTTCCAGTAACTGCCCAACTTGCCTCCAGGTCCTAGTTTAGGTCTAAGAGGCGATCCTATTGCCAGAAATCCATCACAACTGGCTCGGTATCGCACACACCACATCCCCAGCTTGGCCTGACCCTCCAGCTTATCTATTTTATCCCACATTCACTGCTTTCAAGGAGTTTTGAACAGCAAGTCATTAGAGATTTCCCCAAGCAGAAGTATATGGGGTAAGTTACTATTGGTATTCTAAAGTACTAAAAGAATAATATTTGATTTGCTCACTAGGATGCGGTCACAGACTGCACTAAGATCTTATTTATTAGTGACATAGTTAATGGCAAAAGTTTGCAAAAATGTATCTGACCTAAGCTGCACCTTCTGAAGCTGAGGATGAAGGGGCCTCGGCAGGGTCTGCAGCTCCACAGCTTACCTCTCCTGACCCTTCGGGTCACCACAGGCACCCCCTGGTTTGTGCGGGCACATCCCTGGTCCTAGCAGCTTCCGCAAGTTACAGCACACTCACGTTGGCTCCAGCAAGCCCTCAGCGTGGCTTTTCACACCGGCGCAAGAATGAAGAGGGAGCCCTCAGCACCGCAACTTCGTGTGCTTTTTTGCACCAAGCGGGACAATTTTGGCCCTTTACTTTGCAGCAGCCTGGAACAGCATGAGCTCCCTTTCACTGTCTCTCTGAGCAGCGCTGCTCAGACACCGTGGCAGTGGGAAATCCCAGTGCCTACGTACAAGTATCCAGAGACGGAGCATCTGGGTTGAGTCGTAGGATGGACCAATGCCTTGTAAATAAAAAAAGATATGGCAGCGGATCCTCTGTGCCTGTTTCTGCAGACATTTCTTTCTCCTCTCACCAGACATAAGACAGGGAAGAGTTTCTACAACACAAGATAATACCTGTTACATAAAATTTCTGTTCCTCTAATTAGAAGAGATATTCACGACAGCAAATAGAGGAAAGCTTTTTTCCCCCTGCCCTATTCTTCTATAAAGATATGATATCATTTAGAACATCACTTAATTAAATACGAAAAATGAGGACACTTTGGAAGTTAATAATTCTTTTCTCCAACAATTCTTTCTAGTGTTCAAATATTGGTCAGAAAAAAAAAGATCTAGCCTTGTCACAGTCATCTGGTACTTAATTGGTTTTTTATTTAGTTCAGTATTAAAGCATGAACTTTGAGGAAAAAATTAATTCATTGCTCTCCAGTGTGGACAGCTCACAATGAGTAATTGTGCAGAAAGAAAGAAAACAACCCAAATCTTTGTAAAGCCCAACATCTGATCTCAGTATCATCTATCATCCTTTACAAAACTCTAGCTGACACAGAAGGTACATCTTTTCTATATTAGCATTGAAAAGCAAACTGAAGGTAGGATTTTCAAAGGCACTTCTTGCTGCTCCCTTGACTCCCATTGAAAACACTGGCAAAAATCCCTTCCCAGAGACCAGGACATGCCAAGCATATCTGAGCACCTCACATACATAAAAATCAATAAACATTAATTTCTATCATCTTGATTGTGTCAGGTCAATAACGTGAAGACCCAAAGGTGATTTTGACCAGCCCAATCCACTGGGGTACTCCTCCCTTCACAGTGCCTCTTTAGCCTACAGCATAGCACAGCTCTTCTCATGGTGCTCTCTGCTCAAGAAGCAGAAGAGATCTTGCTAGTGTCTTTTTCTCCTTTCAGCTTTGCTCCAATTTAGACAGCTATGGAAGAGGACAATCAGGATTCCCCAAGGCAGGAGAAAGGAGTGGTGGGCTTGCTTTGGCCTGCCACAGTGTGCATAGGACAGCACCAACTTCCATGCTAGGGCTCAGCAGAGCTACCAGGGCTGAGCTGGATGACTGCTGGCAGTCAGCTGCAGGAGTTTGCAGGGCATTTGGGGGCTGGCCCTTGGGGCCGTCATGGCACTTTTTTAGCCAGCAGGCATGGGCATGAGTCAGATCTGTTGAAAAGTGATAAGAAGACTTGTACTGACACCAGGAACAGAGGGCTTTACACACACCTGGTGCGTTAGGAAAGGGACAAATGACACACAGTCTCAGGCATTCCAGCAAGCTGAAAACTTGATTTTAGAGAGTGGCTTCTGTCCCCATCCTGTCTTGCACGGGTCTGGCACAGGAATACTGGTCCCCATCCCTGCTCCTGCCTCAGTGACATCCTGTAAGCAAGGATGATGAAAGGGAAGTTTTCCAGTCTTAGCTGGAAACCCCCCTGACAACACACACTCCTTCAAATGTGCTTTTAGGAGAAAGGCATGGCTCTGGCAAAGTGCTAAAACCAGGTTAGCAAAGACAAGGCAGGTCATGTTTTCTGTTCACCAGCAGATCATTGTGTCTATTAAAAACTAGATACTACCTTGTTTTACTCAGCTGGTTAACACAGAGCAGCTAGCGTGGTCTGGGGACAGCACTTTGCTTAGTGAGGGGAAGGAGGGGGGAAAGCAGGGCAAAGAAAGGACGCTGCAGAATCAGTGGAGAGTTAACACACAAGGAGATCACAGTCTCTTCACTAGCACCAAATAAGAGCAGTTTTGAAACACATGAAACAATTTGAGCCTTTTGCTGTACCATCTGTTTCGTCCAGCTAAATTCTCATATTAATTATCTTTACTCCTTGTGAGTAATTCCCTTAGGGAAAAATCTACTCAGCATGTTTAAATTTATTAAAACTATCACAGTTTATTAAGAGTCTGTAACCAGTGTCTTCTGCCTTACACACCTGATGATGGGGAGAGAAAAACCACTAGCAATCACAAGACAATCTCTCTCATCTCTATACCTCCCAGTGTTATTCATGGCAGTAGTGGGTATTGGTGTTGCAGTAACATCTCATGCATGTCTACTGTAGTGTGCCAAGCACTGTACCAGCACATCACGTTTCTCCAGGAAGTTTTTGCCAAAAGATTAAGAAATGCAAATATGGTTACAACTAGTTTAAGGAGGACAAGGATTAAGTGAGAGAACAGTGTCAGCCACTCTCCCATTAGCTGAAGTGCATAAGCCTGTTCCTAATTTTTAGCACAGAAAAATCTACCAGGGGGACTAGGTCATCATCAGACATTTGATGAACTCTGGACCACATCTCCCAAGACAGCAGAAAAGATTTCTACCTTCATTACCCTGTGCAGATAAACGGAAGGAAGCAGAAAACAATGTTGGCACCACGAGGAGCCAGGGAGCACCTGATACACCACATGGCAGAAAGACTTTGTATTCCAGGAGTTTAAGATGTTCATATCTGACAGCAGCACAAGGAAATACTGAAACTATTTCCATTAAGCTTGTATTGTGTTCTCCAGTTGCACCAAAAGACTGTGGATTTTTAATGACAGAAGAACAATCCATTTCTCTGGTCTGAATTATCATTCTCTGCCTCAGCTTTTTCACTTAAATAAAGAAAATGAAAATATTTTTTTCTTTACCAGTAATGGAGATTAATTAATGTGTATAAGGGGCTGCTAAGCCATGGCCAAAAACTGAATACAACTACAAAATCCAAGTCAGGGCTTGGACTCAGGTTCACCGTGTAAGCAACTTCCGCACTGATGTTAACACTATTGCCAGCATTTCGTTTACATCCCCTTGCTTAAGCCTATCAAACCCCGGCGAGATGTCAGAAGAGGAGCTGTGCTAGCCCATTCGTCACACTGGTAACACAAATCTACCTTATGGGGATGCCACCTGCTGCAGAGACCCTGCGCTGGAACACGGGCAGTGCAGGCGCATGGCCCTTTCCGACCACTTTGCTCCAAGGCCAATTACTTCTGTGGGCCGCAACGTCCCAAAGGTTTTGTACACCACAGAGAGCAGCCCAGAGCTGTTTCACCTCATGCACACATTATTAGAGCTGTCTTGGGCTTGGTTTGCATGGGACAGAAGCATAGGAAAGTTAAGCACAGCCAGGTTTTTCCAGCCAAAAACAAAGACAGAGGCTGTTACCCTGCAAAACTGCTTTTGCAAGTTTAACGTTCTCCAACCAGGCAACCGCTTTAATCTGTACTGGATAGCGACTCCCCACTGAATAAGCTTACTTCTTCTTGAGAGGGTTGCCAGCCTAAATCAACTCATGTGGCTAAAGCGGCAAAAGCCACTGAACTATAAGTGGGCCATCTAGGGTGTTCAGAAACCCGTTCCCGCCTAACTGGTTTCCATAACGGCTCACACACACAAGCACAAAATATGGGAAAGCTTCCCCCTCAGATTTTCTGAGAGTTCATATAGCTTTTTGCCTGTGATGAATAATAAAAACATCCTCCTTTTATTCCCACCTCCCACCATGCTCCCCCCCTGCCCACAAATTAATCAGGCAGGGAAAAAGGGGAATCTGGCTTAGTGCCACGGGCTAAAGGATAAAAATCACATGCGGAGAGAGCAGGGACATGCAGAAATGCCATATGGAGACCAAACAAGCTGTAGTAACCTTCTTGGGCTTTATCAAATATTCACGGGAAGCAGGCTCATGGGGATACAAAAGTAATAATAACGAACTCAGCAGCATCCTGGCATGTTCAGGTTCCCTCTTCCAACACCATTGGCTCCCCTTTGTTTGCCAGATGCCTGTCAACCCAGCAGCCCAGACCCAAACCAGGCTGCCTGGTGGGCTTCAGCCCTCTGCTAATACTTGAAGCTAAAGCAAAGAAGGGGGGGTGCAATAGCATAGGGGATTTTTATTTTTTTTTTGTCCACTCTTCTGTATTTAAAAAGGTCCGGATACAAAGTCAGACCTTCAGGGAGACCTAGCAATCTGAACTCCATTAAATTAAAAGATAGAGACTAGTATCTTGCAACACCAATATCAAATTTTTTTACTCTTGCACCTTGAACACCGACCTTGGGGTTTTTTCCAGCCTCTGAGGAACATGTTCATTAGGTACTTTCTCGAGATCAGGGATGGCATATGTTACCAAATTACTGACCTCAGACATGAAAGGAGTCATCTTATTAGAAGCCAGCCATTCAACCATAGCAAATTACATTTCTTGAAGGATTTCAGCCTTGAATTTTCATTCCACGATGTATTTCAAAGGAAAAATGGGACCTCCTATACAGATAGCTGAAAGAACGAACTATGCAAGATGCAATGATTTTTCCAAAGGACAATGATCTATTTAAAAGCAACACAAATATACTGAGTGGAAGTGATTCAAATTATGTTGATGTGACTGCTTAGGAAAGCTAAATGCACGCAAGTCTTTGCATCATCAGTGCTTTCAGCTTTAATCTTTTAAAATTAAAGGAAAAAAATGGCAATGTTGTCATTTCTTGAAAGACAGTAGCAGTATCTTGATTTTGGTATTCTTTGCTTCTCTTTGAACTGTTTTTCTCTCTCCTACATACTTCAAATCTCACAAAGGATATTTTGAAATAATAGATGTAATTGCCCAGAGGTGAGATGGAAAAGAAAGAGGCAAACGAAGAGTTGCAGAAAGACTGAGGACAAGAATAGCTGGACAACATCTATAAAAGCCACCTGGTCCTCAATAAAACCAGAGCTGGAAGCTTTAAGAAAGCAACTTAGATCACTTGCAGCAACTACCTGAAGGTGAACATTTTCAAGCAGTTTAGTGAACACAAATAATATTTACAGTATGTGGGGGCTGAGAAAAAGCCGGCTGGAGTCACTGTCCCCCCAGCCTTGCCGCACTGCGGAGCAGTGATTTTCTAGGGCAGAAAAAACACTCTAGCACAGACTTGCTGCTCTGATTACCCCCCTGTAGTATCAGGTAGCTCTCGTATCTTTCACTTTTTCAGGCTATAACGTATTCCTGCATTAAGTTAACAATGGTGCTTTTTAGCACAGAGATCTATACCTTGTGCGTGAGTGGCTAGGGGCAGAAGAAATGTGTCAAGGGATAAGCTGCGTTTCTCCTATGCTTTTAACCACTTCCCTTATGCTTAGCTGATTATATGTACATATTTCTAATATTCTGTACATCTGAACAGGTCCAGCCATGAATAAACAACCCAAACAAAATAAAACAACAGGGACAAAGGCAGAAAATATATTTTTTTTTTCTTTGCCCACATGTGAAATTTCTCCAACAAAACCGCACTTATTTGTGGTTTATTGGTGAATAAATTGGTATTATAGTACTATAGCTTATCACAACCCTCTGGGCTCTGCTGTCAGCCAACTCTCAACCCACCTCACTGTCCACTCATCCAACCCACACTTCCTAAGCTTGTTTATGAGGATGTTGTGGGAGACAGTGTCAAAAGCCTTACTGAAGCTGAGGTAGACAACATCCTCTGCTCTCCCCACATCCATCCATCCAGTCATGCCATCATAGATGGCTGTCAGACTGGTCAGGCATGATTTCCCTTTGGTGAATCCATGTGCAGTACTCCCAATAACATTACTCTTCTCCTCCACATGCTTAGAGATGACCACCAGAATGAGCTGTTCCATCACCTTTCCAGGGATAGAGGTGAGGCTGACTGGCCTGTAGTTTCCTGGGTTCTCCTTCTTGTCCTTTTTGAAGGCCAGTGACATTCGCTTTCTTCCAGTTCTCATACACCTCTCCTGTTCTCCATGATCTTTCAAAGATGATGGAAAGCAGCCTAGCAATAACATCTGCCAGCTCCTTGAGCACTCATGGGTGAATGCCATCAGGGCCTGTGGGTTTGTGGATGTCATGTTTGCCTAAATGCTCTCTAACTCAATCCGCCTCAACCAAGAGAAGGTCTTCCTTCTGCAAGACTTTCTCTCCTACATTCAGGGTCTGGGTTTCCTGAGGGCCATCCTTAGCATTATTTAGGCACACATGTACATCCTAACTCAAGATCAGCATCCACCACCTTATCAGAAGCGGTCTGTATCTTTGGACTGGCACATCAGTGCTCATGTTATAACATCATGCTATAATTCCTTATTTTATACAAACCTATTCACCTTTCCCCTCCCCTACATCGAGGGCTTCTGAGCACAGCCTTGTATACCATGTGGCCTCTGGAAACACGGTGCGCTCCAGTTTTAATTCAATCCAACCTTTCCGCTTGCTTTAGTGTTCTTTGCTCAATGTCACAGCAAGAGCAGCTTCCTGATTACCTTGCTACGTGTTTATAATTAATTTCTCTCATGAGGATTACAGCCAATATTATTACCAAATGCATTTCCCAAGTATTGAATCAGCATTGGTTCCAAAAAATACATGTGATTTATTTTCTCCCTAGGAAGTAGACATTTGTAAGTAGCAGATTACTGACATGCTGCAACCAGAAAGCAAAACATAACAGCAATTAATACAGCATTGTGAATGAAAGCCTGTTTGCTGCAGAAACCTCTCAACGGCAGCAGCTCGGCAGTGCCTGTGTCACGAAATGTGCCACAGGACTCAAAATACCAAGCAAGATTAAGACTAAGAGTGTTGGATTTAAACTCGCTGCAGCAGAGACTATACTATTATTATACCTTTGAACAGCACTTAGCAGACAGAGGTCCTGCCCTACAACGTGTGCTCCAAGCTTGAAGGTAATGCACATCTGTGAGAAAACTTCATGAGTGTTTCAGAGGAACTGAGGCCTTTTGATGGGATAACTTTCCAAATGAATCTCAATGTTTCTTTTTCAAGCCTCCATTATTTCAGAGGGAAAAAGGAGATTTTTTTTTTTTTTAAATCATGAGGTTTTCCCCTCCCCCTGTTTTCTATATTCTTTTCCTTAAAATTCCCTCAAACCTGTAAAATAGTAGCTTCAGTTGAGATTGTCCTTAGGCAAAATTTCCCAGGAAAACTGACTTCTGGGTAAGATATCTTTGACCAGCTCTGAAGTAATGAAGCAAATGGCCATGGCATGATCTAATAGAGCTTATAAATCACTAATCTCTCAGTACAAAGTGTAGGAAAGAATCTCATGGTTCTTATTCTGTTCAAGAGAAATTTGGCCCTATCCTCCCTTGCTGAGCCATTCTATGAAAGGAGTAAAGAGGTCTTGCTTAATCAAAAAATACTGGCTTGCCAAACCAGTCACAGGTACTTGCCAGAGGCATCTTTGCGAGCACAGAAGGAACCAGAGTGTCACAGCAAAGCTTCAGGTCACCTTGCCTCACAGTGAGGTCTCCTTCAGCTGCAGCATCCCCACAAAGAAGCCTGTACTTCTTCAGCCCTTGCTGTGGCTTCTGCAAAAGCTAGTTACACTGTGCAGGTTTGGCTTGCCACGCTCCTCTTCAGCACAGCACTAAGTCATATCCCAGGCCCCTTTGTAGAGGTCCTCAAGGAACCAGTTTGTCCATAGCACATCTTCTCCCCCAGGTTTGCCTTTATGCACAGGCAGTGCAGGGAGAAAAGGGCATTGCAAGGTGCCTGCCAGCTGACTTGGTGGGCTTAAGTTCTGTAAACCTCAAGCCTCTCTCCCTCATTAGCTCCAAAGATGATACAAGTGGATGGTGGCATGGCATGGGGACAGACAGGCCACCCTGAAACCTAGGAGCTCAGCAGAGCTGGGAAGAGGCACATTAATGAGGGTTGATGAGTCCTTGCTGATGAATGATTTGAGGATCAATTTCTAATTGCCAGTGCAGGCATGGTCTCAATTGCTTCTCAGACAAAAAACTTAAGATATAGTGCAAAAAAACCTGCTTTCACCGAGAAACTACCAGTGAAGGGTTTCAGCTCTTCCCAGCAGTATGTGGTCAGCAGGACTGAAAAGGGGTAAAGCTGCTCTGCAAGAGGATGGGAAAATCCCACCATCCCTCTCCTTCATTTACCTGGTTCTAAAACCAGCACTTAAATCTTTACTATATTAACCAGGTAATTTGCAAATGTTGATAAAACATTTTACAAGCCACAAAAGAGAGAGACAAGTGGATAAAAAAGTGTGATTTTTCCTTACCCTCTTGTAGCTTTTACAATTGTTTCTAAGGGTGAACACAGGACTGGCGGTAATTAGGAGCTATGCATGTGGGAAGTCTGAACACTGTTGAGGTCTCCCCATGGATATTCCAGTTGCTGCAGTATCCAAATTTCCACTTAAGGAAAGTGTTTCTGCTTATGAAGATAATTCAGCGTAAACCACTAACTTTCTGAGTCCACAGTTGGGCTGAAATAACCATGCTAAGAGATGTAGGAACTTTCTACCCTCCCCCCAGCACAATGGCCTGCAAGGTTTTTAAAACCTAATTAAGAACATTAAAGAGTCAACAGCCTTAACCTTTTCAGTACTGTTTGCTGAAGCAGAACATCGCACTCCCATGCTTGCAGCCCACAGTTGCCACAGTTTCCTTCAATGAGCCATGCTTTCAAGAGGATGGCATTCTACAATTAACTATGCAGGTCTGGACTACAGTAAAAAGGGCTTGGATGGCAGGGATGAGTGAACTGTTCACCTTTAAATTATAATAGCCAGGCTGATTACAGTAACGTCAAATTAAAATTACAACAGGAAGCTTGTTCTTCCCCTTTCCGACCCTAAAGCCCACATTGCTTCATGCTGTCTTTCTTTTGATAGCAATGGACATGGAGTCCGGCTTGCAGCCAGATTTGTGAGGTTTTTTACTGTTTTTTTAAAAAAAAAAAACCATCTCACAACCTCACACAGGAAAGAAAGTGGCTGCTTGAAATACACATGTACAACAACCCAGCTTTTGTCTGATGTCATTGACTACCATCAAATTACAATTATTAAATCTGGAGTTCAGGAAAACTTCCGGCTTTTGGTCTTAACTGTTAGTGCACTAGGTGACAAGACAGCATAGTATGCAAGTCTTGTTCCTCATCCTCTTTTCCTGTCTCTCTTGAAATTGGGATATTGGACCAGGTGGACCTATGGTCTGTCCCAGTAGGACCATTCTTACGCTCTTCAGGACAAACAATAAAAACAAACCGTACTGCTGATTTGGCTCAAAGCATTTTCCACAATGTCTCAAACTCCTATTTTCCCCTTGCTTTAACTAACAGCAGACTTTCCCAGTTCATGATGTCTTGGGTAATGGCACATGTGCTCACTTTGTACTGCATGGTAACAGCTGCAGCTTATCAGAAGTGTAAAAATGTAAATGTTTCTCACAGTATAACCTGCAAACTGGGGCGAAATTGGTATCCTTAAGAACAGTTTAAACAGAAACAGATTTGTTAATAAACAGCTTGACTGCTTGCTTGAAAGTCTTAGCAAGATGAATTTCTGTTTGTTAATGCAGAGCAAGAGGGCTTTGCTTGCTTCCTCAGAACTGTAGCCCTGAATATTTCCCAGCAGCAACAGCACATTTTAAACTGGAATTTGGAGTCATGAACGGCGTGTGTTTGGAACAGTGACCCGGTCCTCATGGAATCAGAAAAACAGGGCAAGAATAATCCATTTTGAGTTCTCCGTGTTGTTCGTCTTTAATGCGGTCAATTTGGAGTCATAGTGAAGTTTCCTTCCTACAGTGTAAAAGCAGCCTCCTGACTAGGAGGACCCCAAAGCTTTAGGTTTTCCTAGCCCCTGACCACACCTGTTGCATTTCTAAATGACCGCAGAACCATGCAGGGATCCCATGTGGGGGATGTAGGTTTCTAAAGGTTAGGTTAGCTCTGATGGGTATTACTGTAGGTCTCAGCTCCCCAAGTCGTAAAGCTATTTCTGCATTGGATTCCTTTGACTTAGGTGGTTCATAATTCCTGTTTTTATTTTTTTTACCCCTCCAGTAAATAGTTAGGAGGACAGGAGAATAACTCATGCTTTGTGAGTATCTCAGAGATACCCGCATCCTTTTCGCCAGACAGTCTGACCTCATTAATGTCAAGCTCGTAACACCCAGTTTGTTCCCTCATTCATAAGTGAAGGCACATTTCTCCACTCATTTACTGGGAAATGCGTATTTTTGTATGCATTTCTAGACTATTTTATATACCAGTTCCTAAAACTTTTTCTAATTAGTCTCAGATTTAATAAGGAAATTAATAAAAACTCAGCATATTAAAGACAAAAGGAACCTGGATCAGATGCAATCAATGTCAAGCATGTAAGTTACCCCATAGAGCCTCATCTCATAATCATAACTGTATAATCTGATTGCTCGAGTCCAATTATTTTAAATACTCCTAGCAATCAATAGAGAATCATCCCTATAAACCTATTTGACCTCTTTCCTCAACGAGGCACGATTACACACATGACAGTCCTTCATTAACCTTTGACATAGGTAGGAATTACTGATCAAATCTGATATACAAGTGATGAAAAGTTGCCAAGCAGCCTCAAAAAGATCCATCTCCAGAATGAACCCAAGACTGTAGCCCTTTTAGGAAACAGAATTTCACCTGACAAGGTGGATATTAAAAGATAAGAGAGGCTTTATTGATCTTTCATTTTTCCCTACTGCACCATTGTTAATTGCAAACTTTAAGAGGAAAAGAATTCAAAGTAAGCAAAGCTTTTCAATATTAACCTCAATAAGTGAATTAAGCAGCAATACTTCGCATAAAATTGGAGATCACTAATGGGTCAAAAAATGCAATTCATTCTTGCTCTGGGCAATCAAGACTCTCAGATGATAGACCTCTGCAACTAACTGCAAGCCTGGTAATTGCTACCCATTACCGCCATAATCAGAGTCTGACCCCAGGGACGAGTGATAACAAAATCCTATTGGATTTCAGCAGCACTGGGGCAGCAGCCTCCACCAACAGCCCTGTCCTTTGAAAAATCCCAGCCAACAATTCATCCCATGCACTTGAACAAGGCTAAGTCATTTAAACTGCTTCCAGAAGAGCAAGGTGTTAAATTCATCCCAGGGCTATCCTGTTGAAATAATGACAAATCTGGAGCAGTGTTAATTAACAGCCACAAGAGATTCTTCTCCTATTAGCAGTAAAAAAATCCCATGACCATTCACAGGCAGCTGTATTTCAGCAGTAACGGTATAACTGATATTGAAAGTTTCCAGTTTAGCCTCTGAATCGCTCCTTAGGCAAGCCAAACCTCAAAGGTGAGAGAAAGAGAGTAATTCTCTTCCTACAGGGGTAGGCATCAAGAACAGCTGTGCAGGGACCAATGAAATAAAACTGGTAGAGAAAGAGATGCAAAGCCTGGAATAACAAATATAATCTTATTCCCTACCCCAGTGCAATTTACTTTTACATCACACAGAATTTTTCATACCTAATTCAAATGTCCAGTGATGCCAATAACCCGCCTTTTACAGAATCCAGAGCCTGATGCATTGAAAGAAGACAGAAACAGTCAGAACCTGTAAAAGTACTAAAAAAATAAATAAATAAAAATCCTAATCTCTGGGAAGAAGAACAAATCTGCAGAAGAATATTGCAGTGTAGGAAAGTTCCTGCATCTCAGCATACTCACTCCTGGGGGTTCAATGTGCTCTGCGCTGACTCAGCCTAGCTCTGAGGGCTACTGCAAACCCCAAAACTGGGTGCAGCATAAAGAAATAGGTGTGCTCCCTAACTTCAGAATAAGGGAAGCTCTGATCAATAGCGTCATGGTTCAGTCCAAGTTGAGCACCACGCAGCCGCTCACTCACTCTCCCATTGGCAAGAAGGGGAGAATTGGAAAAACAAAGGTCTAGCCTCCTCAAGTTGAGATAACAACCATTCAATGGGCCAGCAAAGGGAGAGGGAAACAACAACAGCATCAGCACTTTGTAATAGGACGTACATAAAGGCAACTAACAAAGAGAGCAACTTACCAATCCAAGGACCAGACACTCAGCCCCCACCCAGCCCTCCTACAGCAATACCAACCCACTTCTCCCCGGCCAGCCCTCTTTTATGGGGAGCATGAGGGCACATGGTATGGAATAGCCCCCAGCTGGGCTCACCTGGCCTGGCTCCTTCTGAAAATTAACTCTATCCTGGCCAGAACCAGGACAAGTGGTCATTGAAAACAACAGAAAGTGCTGAAGCAGCACTTCTAGCAGCTGAAGCTTCTGCTGGTGCCTTTTCTCTGTATGGCCATAGGGGAGGCAAAGGAAAACAGGAAGGTTTTTCTGATAAGCTTGGTGATGGCACCTGGTGAAGGACTTCAATGACACAAGACATGAGTCTGGACTGATTTGGGGACTGGTTTGACTGTGAAAAATGAAAAACAGCTGCAATATACATTTTAATGAGTTTTACATTTTTGAGGATACCTATAAACTGCCATGTTATGGCACTGAGCCAATAGGGTCAGTTCTATGAAGATCATAGAATCACAGAATAGTTTGGGTTGGAAGGAACTTCGAGATCATCTAGTTCCAACCCCCCTGCCATGGGCAGGGACACCCTCCACTAGACCAGGTTGCCCAAAGCCCCATCCAACCTGGCCTTGAACACTGCCAGGGATGGGGCCTCCACAGCTTCTCTGGGCAACCTGTTCCAGTGCCTCACCACCCTCACAGTAAAGAGTTTCTTCCTAACATCTATTCTAAATCTCCCCTCCTTCAGCTTAAGGTCATTACCCCTTGTCCTATCATTACATGCCCCTGTAAACAGTCCCTCTCCAGCATTCCTGTAGACCTCCTTTAGGTACTGGAAGGCTGCTATAAGGTCTCCCTGGAGCCTTCTCTTCTCCAGGATGAACAAGCCCAGGCTCTCTCAGCCTGTCTTCATAGGAGAGGTGCTCTAGCCCTCNGTCTGGAGTGCCTGGAATTCCTTTCAGGTATTTCACCGGTGTTTCCCTGTTGGTTCCTATCACTTCAGGAGCTCCTGGCTCATCTCCATAAGACTTCAAGCGTGCTGCAGCATATCCAACACATCTCAGAGCAGCAGGCTGCAGGTCCTTGCTAGCACTCCGTCCCTCCAACCTTGGTGTGTCATCCCACAGCTAGTCGCAGGCAAGCCTGATATTATCCCCCTCCTGCTCCCAGTCTAGTTTAAATCTCTGTCAGTGAGTCTTGCAAGCTCCTCAGCAAAGACCCTCTTCCCACTTAGAGAACGGTAAATCCCATCTGATGCCAGTAAGCCTGGTGCTGTTACACCAGTGCCTACACAGGAGTGTAGGCTCATTGCTGTGAGCAGCACGGAGAAGTGGGGAGATGTTGGCTTTTAGGACACAACTCACAAACAGACTCCAGGATCACAAGATACCCCCCCCAAAAAAAAACCCAACTCAAAAGAAAAGGTAAACCTAGGGGGGAAGTAGACCTTCAAATCTGTATATTAGAAATGAAGCACAGCAGCAGGAATTACTGCCTGACAGCAGATGACTCTTTAATGTCCTAACTCACCCAGTTATTTAGATGCCTAACTCCCATTAATATAAAATACTTGACAGGTTACCCTTTTATCTCTTTTTTTTTTGCATTAATTTCTCACCTGTGCAAAGAGGGAATAATAGCTCACCTTTACTTTACAGGGGTGATGTGAGGATAAACATATTAAAGGCTGTGAGGCTCAGTTAGGGCACTGAGGAAAGGACAGAGCAAGCCCATTGCACATCAGCAAGTGTGTGAGCTGTCAAGGTGGTTTTAGGGCAGAAATGTAAGGATCTAATCTGTGTGCAAAAAGAGGAAAATAATTTGGATCAGATTACAAGAAACGTTCATCTGCTGTTCGTAGTTCAACCCAAAATATAAAGTATACACTCAAATGTGAGGTAGCTGCTGTTAATTTTTTCTTAATTTAGAGGTTAGCACTTTTTCTCTGTGCAAACACAAGCAATTCAGAGGTGCTTTATCTCACTCTTTAATTCTGCAGATATTTTGCTTCCTTGAAGTTGATTGAAACAAGTGACATTGTGCTTGAAATATGCACATGCATGTTGTGCTTTCCCTTGCAAGAAAACCAATGGTGCCCTCAAAGACCTAAAAGTTTCTTTCTAGCAGTACTTTAAAAAGATGCTAGCAGGCTAACAATACTAGAATTCTGCTGTGAAATACTTAGACATTTTATATTTTTTATCTTCCTCTGACACTGATTTTGTGGGCTTCAATATACTGGAGTTCTCTACAGTTTGGTGACATGAATATACAAGCACCACTTCTATCTAGCTTCAACCAGCTAGATCATACAGCCTGCAAGCCAGTGGCAACCTACATTTGAGCTGGTCACCAGTAGGCTTTGGCCATGGAGGTACTCTTGCTGATGTTCAGAAAAGATGTTGTTCACTACAGTAAGCTGTGCAGGAAACCAAAGAGCTATTTTAGATCTGCCTATCTCAGTGCTGGTTTCTGTATGTGACTAACTCTCCTATTAATTCCTTATCTCTAGTGTCCCAGTTTCATCTCTCACTATTAAACTGTCTCCCTGCCAGTCTGTTATGATATCAGAAGTCTTTCAAAATGGTATTTCCTCCTTTGAGATCAACACTTTAACAATGGGACAAGTGGGGAAAACAGGCACAGAATGATGGGAGGTCTCAAGGGAAGAACTGAAAGAACATGTTAAAAAAAAAGAGTTGCTTATGTCATTCATTCATTTCATACCTGACTGGTTCTCTTCCAATAAGTAATCATGCCGTGATGGAGATTGGAAAAGTTCTCATTAGATCTCATGGCTCTTCAAAACATAAAACCTGTGTAGTGCAAACATGATTCATAAAGGGCTGTAAGACAACACAAGCACCTTGGCACAACAGGATGCTCAGCATCACGGGTAGGAGCACGTGTAGAAATCACAATGAAAGCACATACTGAAACCTTCCCAGAATGGTTTCTTCCCTCCACCAAATTGCTGGTAAGTATAATAAATCTCTTCTGCATGATCTGTGTTCCTCCATCACTGTTTGCAGTCTGTGTAATGGTCTCTTTTGTGCTGTCACTTCCTCATCGCCTCTCTTGGAAGGGACAGTAATCCATTGTGCATGGGCAAGAACAAAGGTGCCCGAGGAAACTGTTCTTTCACACACATTTGTGGTATTTTATTTCTCCCAGTTCTGCATATTTGTTTGCATTTTGCAGCTTCCAACAATTTCAGAGTGCTGTATTCATAGTTTATTTTTATCTTGTTTCCATGGCTCATAAAGAAAGGCACAGTACCTCATCCTGCCAGGTAACGTGAAAACATTTTTTGAAGGCATTTTGCTTCAAAACTGCTTTTTTCTTTCCTTGTGCTGTGCCCTTCATCCCACTGCCAAACTCATAGTTAGTCAGATTCAAGTACTGGGCAGAAAAGCCCTAGGAAGTTCCAAGAGTTACTCTCCTTATCCCCAGTTTTTTGCAGTCTGGTGACCCACACTGTCTAGGGCATTTTGCCCAATTAATCTTCCCATCCATCTTGAATGGCTTCCCTCCCTCCAGCCTTCATGCATGTGGCTAAACATGGGCACTGACTGATACGGATCATTCCTGGTTTGCATCAGCGTAAAGAAAAAGAGGATCAGGCTCAAAATCCAGTAGGTGCTTTGGGGTCTCCCACATGTATCAAGTGCACAGCGATTTTATTAGCAAGACAGTCACACACTGACTGAGTCTAACCAGCTTCTCAATAAGTGGTTGTTTTAGTATGTTTTGGCCCATCTAAATATGTCATATAATTAGGAAAATAATCAACTGAAGTGCAGGCACAGGTGTCTCTGCTTGTTATTTACCCATGCTGCATGACATTTAGATGGGAAACAGCAAATACGTGTGTGGTGCAGCCTGCAACAGCTCCAGCCTCGCCACGAAGGAAAATATTCTTCTTAAAAACAATACACGGCGGTGTTTCTAGAAGGAGTCCCACCCTCTGCACAGTCTTTTCTTCTATCTTAGGGGTCTAGTGCCCCAAGAAAGGCACTTCCACTTCTCTCATTGTTTACATATGAGGGGAAAAAAAAAAAGAAAAAAAAAAGATGAGACTAGTCTTTTCTGCACGTTGAAAAAGTGCCTTGGGTCCTTGCCAGCATCTGCCCATGAAACTCCAGTGATGGAGGTGGCGTACTTGGGCAGTGGGGCTGTGACGTTCTTACATAGTCCGTGCCCATTCCACCTTGCTTGGGAATAACAGGTCGCTGTCCTCATAGGGATGGAGAAATGCTGCTGTAGCTCCTCAGTGCATCCAAAAGGACAGGTCCTCAGGGCTGGTTTTTTTTTGCCAGAGCAAAAAACCAAACTAGTTTTAATCTAACTGTATTAACTACAATAGAGAACTGCCTGGAGTAGATGACTTCTGGATCACATAGTCCCACCAGTTCCTCCTTGCTTTCTTCCCAAACTCTTACACTGCAAAAAGCTTAATTCCTTTGAAAAGAGGACATAATTGCCCTTTAAACTGTATTTGAAAGGTGATGCTGAGACTAAAAAGCAGAACCTATTTGCATTTAGATTCCAGCAGGATAGAGTGCCACACAGTTTACTGTGACATGTCCCTATTTAAGTACCCAAAGAAATTCTATTTAATCTTCTGAAGCAGTAATGGGTCATGGCCTCCAATCCAAGGATGTAATCTGAGGTCCCCTCTCAAACCTGCTGCTAATAGGGGAAATGAAGTTGCAAGAAGCAAGACCCAGTAGAGACCCCAGACTGCCCCTGATGTGACCAGTGCAAGTTCTCCCAGATCACTGATGCTCCACTCACTTCAGGAAGAGACCATTACTCTCTAGTAGCCCTGCTCCTGGGAGAAGGCATATTTCACTGCAGCATTATGTGTCCTTCCAGGTACCAGCAGTGGTTTTCAGTCTTCAGGAAGGTGCTCACACTGAGTAGAGAGGCAGTGTTTTTTTCTGCTGGCCACTGTCATGGTTCATCACCATCCACAGCTGAGCACCACGGGACCGCTCCCTCACTTGTCCCCCTCAGCAAAATGGGGAGGAGAATGGCAAAAAAAAAGGGGAAGCCTTCTCGAGTTCAGCAAAGGGAGGGGGAAACAACAACAGCAGCACTTTGTAACGGGATGTATGCAAAAGGAGATAACAAAGAGAGCAATTTACCAATCCAAAGGACCAACCAATGGACAGGACGCTCAGCCCACAGCCAGCCTGTCTGGAGCAGCACTAACCCACCCCTCCCCGGCCAGCCCCCTTTTATGGGGAGCATGAGGGCACAGGGTATGGAATAGCCCCCAGCTGGGCTCACCTGGCCCAGCTCCTTCTGAAAATTAACCCTATCCTGGCCAAAACCTGGACAGCCACTAACTACAAAAGAGGAATGGCTGCAGCTTGAATTAAAGACACAAAGCAGAAGGTGGTAGATCCATCAGCCTCCCTTCCTGGACTCTGTCCTTCTAACTGTAGCATCTGTTGCCAGTGGGCAGCATCAGCAGCTGAGACAAGGAGTAACATGGGAGAGACTTCATTTCTATCCACTGTCATGTATTTGAACAGGAAATTGAGTCTGTTTCTCTCATCTTCATGACCAGCAGGATATTTGTTAAGCTGGTTTTAAATTTCAGGCAGCTTGTTTAACATGTTGCATGCTGACATATGGGTGTTCCTTGGTCTCTCCTTTAGCTTCATTTTCTACTTAGTGCTTTGAAAAAAAATAAAAAATCAGATGCAGAAGCTTGTACATTGGAGCTACCCTTGTTGGTTGATGTCCTGTCACAAAGGACGACACAGTGGTACAGTAACACAGAAGCTGAGGATCAGCTATGAGATCCATCTTCAGACAGCTTGAACCATACAAACTGCCTTTGACATTCTACAATTGCTTTCACCAGCAGCAATCCTTCTTCTCCAGAGCACTCCCAAGATGCTTCACTATCTTCCCTACAGCCTGCGATGCTGAACCCCTTTGAGAAGCTACTCTCCATCAATGACATCTCTCTCTTCCCTTGCTAATTCCTATTTAGAAGCTGGTTGAGGGGGCAGAAAGACTGAGTTCAGGAACAGGGAACACGAATATCTTCCTGGTCTCAGGTCCTGCAGCGTCTGAACAGCACAGGAAGGAGCAGGTGAGAGAAGGGCAGCTCATCTGTCTGGGAAGATTTGTACTTGCCCTCCTCAGCAACAGCAGCACCCATATGCTCTTCTCCAGTCCACCTCACTTGCCAGCAGCCTTGACTTCTCCACGATTTCTTCCCCCATCTGTCTCCATTTCAGCGTGGCACTCACCAAGCCACTGTACAATGAGCAGTCGAGTAGCTTATACGTGCAAAAATCTCTGATCAATTTGTTTTAGAGAAAAGCGTTAAAGAAAACTCTGATCCAATTTTAGAGGTAGTTGTATTTGTGTAAATGCATAAGGCATTCAAAGTAGCACCTGGGATCTCCAGTAACTGCACGTAACACTTTTAGTGGGAACTGCACTGGTTCCACACAGGTTACACTACAGTATAGCATCAAATAGTTCAAACCACACCTCTGAAAAAGATCACAACATCAGAAACAAGCTGTTGAGCTGGCTGTAGGCAGAACACTTGTTCGGGAGAGAACAGACCAAACCTTTGAAAGCCAGGCCCCGATGTTTTCTGTCGGCATTGCAAATGCGACTGTAATTGGAAGCTGTCAGCTCCCAGGTAACAGTGGCAAATTAAGGTGATGAACCAAGGTAAGGAAGTGAGGTGATAAATGGAGACACACTTTGCTGTCTGCAGGCACACATAGTCAGTCAGATGCGAAGGCTGCGATGCACAGCACTATTCATAACAACATTCATTTGGAAAAGTGCCTAATCATAGAATCATACTATACCAGGTAGCTTTAGGGTTGGGGGGTGGGCAGGGGGAGAAAAAACAAAAAAAAAAAAGAGGGGGTATATTTTCTCATTGAGTTTCCTTCAAATTGCTTTTCATCCCCTCCACCCCTGCTGAGTTTTCCCTGCGGTACTGCTGTGCCTTGCTCCATGATGCTGGGCAGGTGCCTTCACACCCGATTTCACTCTTCGCCCTCCGTCTCTTGTTTGTGTAGTATGTAATTCAGGCCCTATGATTTCTCTTTGCAAAGTTAACAAGAACTGTAAATGGAATGATGGCTCATTTTCCTTCAAAATCCATTTTACATACACACTTACACACATAGAGGCTTGTGCTTTAGGCTAGTGTATACCTCATCAGGATCCTGGTTTTCTGAAAGAGGATCTGAAGATTTTGGTGAGGCACAGCTCTGTAAAAATAAAACAGGAATACCTCCTTACGTTGCATTTTCTCTCAGTATTTGGCCCAAAATGAGTCTGTCCATTTTATGGTAACTGTGCTATGGATGGATTACCTCTGATTCCTGCTGCAAGTGAAAAACAAGTCAGCAAACAAGGGAACAGAGAGGGTCTTGCATGGGTCAGTCACACTCCACGTATTACCACCCGAAGCCATCTATTTCCAAGTCCAAATTGTGCCCCAGTTGATCTATGACATACCTTTGGCTATAAACCAATTGCTCTATAGAGGTGCTTCGCATGAACCACGGAGGGAGCCTAATGCCCAGCAGCTAGAGCATTATTAGATGGCTAATATTAGGGGAAGATGGCTCCTACTGTTTTGGCCAGGTCCAAGGACTCCTGAACCTAAATGGAGTCTTTTCTCTGGCAGTTAGGGCTCACACACCAGTAAGGTAGTGCAGTCCCATTGGTTTAGTTCTGGCTTTGCAGTGCAGCAAGTGTTTGCTTGATGAATGAAGCAATGGAGTCAGGCTTTAATAGGGGAACTGATTGCCCGGGCAGAACTGTTCTCCTCCTTCTAGGGTGTGACCCAATGTCATGTTCAGGCTGCTTTTTATAGCTGTAAAAACCTCTCAATGTGGTAAGGCTATAATATTTACAGAGGCAAGCTAGTCAAAAATTTATTAACACAATAAAACACCAATTTCAGGGTGTATTTTATTAGCAACAGTAATTACTAATCACTTAATTTGCTATTTCATATTACAAGACCTACATTTACCAGCCACTGTCACCTCCTCCCTACAGCTGGCATAGGTCAGGGATGCAACTCTCATTTTACATAGTGGTACTCTGACATAATTCTCCCCACTTACATTGATTATGACTAATTAAAAGTTTATATCATAGAAAGACCAGATAAAATGCACTTTAAAGTCATTCCAGAGCTTATGCCAGCAGTAAAATAAAAGCCTTTCTTCCAGACCAAGTTTTAAATTCAGACTGAAGAGTATTTCCTGCAATATATTACTATACCAAACATATTTTTGGGTTTCCCTGTTTCAATGAGATTTATTAAGATCTGGAAGATGTCCAGCATTTCGTCAGTTTTATCCCAGGTTGGTTACAGATAGCCAATGGTGTAGTCACAGGGGTTTGCAGATGCACATCCCCGTGAAGTGGCTGCGTCCCTCTGCAAGGGTGAGACGGCAGTGGTATGCATTGTGGAGAGAGGTCTCAGTAAAGGAGATGAAAGTTTTTTTGTCTTGCCCTGCATAAGTGTGCAATTTTTGCATGCCAACAGGTCACAGTAGACTGTGCAACAGTGGCATGCTCCCCATACTCCCAGGAGCCCTCAGGAGATGCTGCCCTGACACACAGGAGACCAGGTGTGCACTTCTCTCCCCGAAGGCTTTATTTCATTCCTCTCCTGCTCTGTGCTAATAGTTCAGCCAAAGATTTAAATCAATCAGGCTGGGAGTGTCGCACCGATCTCTGGAAAAAAAAACAAACCACCACAGCCACACTCCCCTGGGGAATTAGCATGCAGGTGCTTTGAGGAGCGTGTTTCAGCTGGCAATGAGTGTCGGTCCATGAAAGGAGCAAATTGTGGCTGCTGCCTTCATTTTAACAGTGGAGATGACAGGCCTTTGGGCTGTGACTTTGGCTCTTTGCGTACATTTACCTCAGCTGCTGCTGGGGGCATTGTTCTCTTCAGGCGGGACCTGTGCTCCTCAAATCCTTCAGAGAGTTCTGAAAACTGTAAGATATACTCAACACCAAAGTCTCCCCAATCTGTCTTAAGTTGAACGTCAAACTGGGGATGGGGTGTGAGGGTCTTCTCCAGCCCTAAAAATGCATGATAAACTCCCCATGTCCTTATAGCCTCCCCTTCCTTAAAGAAAATGGTGCATAGATCTCAAATCCAGATTGTTCTTCCTTTTCCTAATTTGAGGAAGCAAAATGCCTCCTTCCTAATTCGGTGATTTCTTGTCTTCTGTCCTCTGGGCTAGATATAAGGCACAAAGGTTTCAACAAGACATTTTTGCTTGCATGTTGTATGTAGATGACCCTACAGACTGAAGGCAGCTCGTCATAAACAGTTGTTGGTGTACATATCACTGTATGTCAATTTCCTGCTTAATTTAAAATATATCTTCCTTAGCATGTTTTACTTCAAAGATGACATAAACTTACCATAATAGAGCACTCTGGCAGTGAAATAAATCAATAAATAAATTAAAGAAGGCAAAACATGCTCTCAAATGCATGAAACTGCAGTAACTTCTACTATTACTGTTTTAAACATCAAAAGTTACACTGATTTCTGACAGTTTTCCTTGATTTACTGACAACATTTAAGTAGTGCATATTTTACAGCACTTGCTGCTACTGAGCTGAGTTTCAAAGCGTTTAGCCCCCACCACATCTGCCTGCTTGAACACAGCGTGAGAGGAGAGCACAGCCTGAACAAGCTCGGTTCATGGGCACATTTTCCATCATCTCATGGTCCATGATACAGCCAAGGGCAAGCACAGGTTAAAAAATAAGTTGACCTGTCTCTGACCAGGGCCACTCAGAGTTGTCCGACGTCTTCCTCGCTGGACTGACATGAAGCATGAGGATGTACTCGCTTAACACCACTGCCCTAGGTGTCCCAGGAAGAAAGCGATGTATGGGATCTTTCCGCTACCCATCCACAGTTGTTGTAAAACCCCCCAGACTTACTTGAGACGGGACATCCAACCTGTCGGCACTTTGGAGGCTGCTGACCTGATCCACAGATCGCTTAAGTGAGTAGGATGTTTCTCATCATCTTCAGTGATGTTTCCATCAAGCTACAATATGGAAGAAAGGCGCTGATTAAGGAAAAGTAGCAAAAGCAGTGGTTCAGGCAGCACAATATCTACAGCTCCCACCCCATAGATGTACTGCACCGAGGAGATCTGTTGTGCAGATTTGTGGATGGGTATAATCCAGGTTATTTTTTCCTTTCAAATTTTTGCTTGTTTGTTTTAATTTCTGCTGAGAGGAGTTTCTAAGCATCTTTTCCTTGAAAGCCTGAAAAGTTTTCAGGCTGTATGTATTGGGGTGTGTGTGTATAGACTGGCAATTCTGCCACAATACCACCTAGGAGATTTACTGCATGGTTATATTCTTCCCAGTTCCCCCACATGGCCAGTCGATACCATCAGAAAACACATCACCAGTAGCTTCCACCAGAAAAGAGGCATTTTTCTGCCTTTCACTATCACTGTGGTACTGAAAACTGCGGCCCTGAGACAGCACAGTCCTGAATGATATTTAATTAACAGACTTCATACAATTACTAATTAGAGTTACTAATTGTTGTCATATGGAAGATACTCAGAAACCATGGATATAGTGCAGAACTCCAAACCCCAAAACCAGAGCCTCAGGTTCCTCCTGTGCTTCAGTAGTTCGGTGCAGCAGAGCTCACGCCCATCCATTCCTTGACGTCTTGCAAAGCAATCCATGCTCCTTCAGAAAGGCTCCCACAAGACACTTGCCCTCGCTCCTGTCACCAGTACTACAGCAGAGGTGGTCAGACTGATGGGAGCAACATGAAGCGAGAAGAAACAGGTGCAAGGATCCATCCCCGTGTCTGTTCACAATGAAGAGGAAACAGCTAGAAACAGCTTTTCAAGTGCCTTAAATGCCATTTTCTAAGCATAATTGCAACACGTGCTGGGGGCTGCTCATCTTGACACAGGTGAACGTACATTTGCAAGAGCAGCTAGAAGCCTCGCCAGCTCTCTGGCGATTCTCACAGCAAAAAGCAATTGCTCCAGCCCTCCTGTGCCACCTCCTGTGGAGCATCCTGCTGGGAAATATCATTAATATAGTAGCCCTGCTGAGCGAGAAACCAGTGCCGATTCACCACACAGGAACAGTGCCTCAGTGCCAGGAATTTCTGTCGTTGTCTGCAAACATCCCCTTCCAGACTGATTTTTCTCTGGAAGCGATAGTTATGGGGTCTCACTGTGTGTGCCCTTGCCTTTTCACCCAAAGGCCACTTCTTAACGTCTCTGGCAATTTTTTATCTAAACACAACGAATGGATCTTTCACAGGCACTTGGATCCTACGTTTATGTGATAGAGTTGCAGGTAGGGAAAAAAATTCTCTCTCTCTCTCTCCTTAGCCCCTGGAGAAATATCTAATGAGCTTTATTAAGCATCACCATACCTGCGCAAGAAAAAGGCAGTGGAAACCAGGCTTCATTACTTCTAACATGTGCAAAAAAGCCTGGTTTGGAATAACTATTTGCAATGGTCTGGCTGGGCAGCCCACTCCTGGAGGGATTGTAGTATCTGTGGCTTAACTGTGGATTATAAACATGCTCTGCCTCAGTGGATGGAGATCCTTGCTTTTGCACGCGGACCTCATCTTGACTTTCTCCATGCAGAACTGAGAGGCTGAGATTTGCAGTGTGATGACAACTAAGATGTTTCTAAGAAATCCCTGATGTAATGCACAACTTGTGTTTATCTGTCCCAATCCAGCAGGGGGCTTTACCTGGATAAAAGGCTGATTGGGTCTGATGGACCATCTGCACATACATAAATAGAAACAGGAGTCCAACGTTGTCGTTCTGCACACAAAAAAGTTCTGTGCATCTTAGAAACTCCCATGTTGCCTGCATCAGTAACACATCTGTGACTCTGGAAAATAAGACAACTAGTCATACGCAAGATATTGAAATACTGGAATATGAAGATGACTGGAGTGTAAGGGTAGGCTTATCAAAAGCCTATTGCAGGCAGATGCTCTGCAGACTTCAATGAATACTTTGCATTTCAGTTCTTTTCAAATGCAGCTCTGTAAACAGTGAATGGTCCCACTGTTAATGACTGGCTTGCTGTATTTATAGAAAGCCAGATGTTATTTAGCTATGGTGGGATTTAACAAGCAGCGTAAGAATGGAGGCCTTTTTTTTCTTTTCTTGACTTTTTTTTTTTTAAATTCCCAGCAACTAAATCATTAAAGTTTTGTTGCACCAACAGCCTCAAATGAAAGGGCATTACTCAAGGCTCAGCACCACCAGCATGACACAGGACAAGGAGGTGATGCTTTTTCTAGGATATGTTATGCAATTTGGAGAAAGGAGACCTGTATTCAAATAGAAACAAATGCTCTAACCCTACAGTGATTCTTCAGAAGTTAATCCATTTCCTCTCCCTCTCTTCCCTGCTTTGAGCACAAACTCTCTGCCTAAAGGGAGCGCTGGCACAACAGATACACAGGCACAATGTGTCAGGCACATTGGGGCTCTATCGCTGGCAATGCCATTTTTGGCATTGTTAAGATACTGGTAATAATCATAGATTTCTTTCCACCAATCCAACTGGCTGTCGTTGCTCCCCATATATTTACTGATAGCAGGATTTTGGTCCCCACCAACTTTGGGTGCCTATTGTCCATGTCACACACTCTTCCAAGCAGCTACTGCCAAGACTCAAAGCAGAGGTGAGGAACAGACAAGAGGGTAGGGAAGAGTAAACAAATGAACAGCAAAGGAGAGGTAAAGATGTCCTTCTGTCTAATTTTCCCCTCACTGCAAGAGAAAAGGATTGAGAAACAACAACAAAAATGTGTACTGGCTCTGGCACAGACCGTTCTGCCTGCTAGATGCTGCTTTGGTAAATGCTGGTGGCAGACTGATGAATATCAGCTATTAAAAGCAACAATCTTGACCCTACAGGACAACAGTCTTGACCTTCACAATCCTCAGAAGAGGTGGCAAGGCTCAATGCTGCTGGAGCTGCAGCCACCCATAGTGCCCAAGCAGCATTTTCTTTATGATGCTGCAGTGTTCCTAGCACACCACTACTGAGCCATCTCTGCTGAGGCCAGGGCTAAATCAGGCAGCTTTCCAAAATGCCATTTCAGCCTGTGACACTGTTATTTGGGAGGCAGTGTCACTCCCTTTGACAGCGGGAAGCCCATTAGCTCTCCCCATCCTTCTCCCACTCATGTGGAATGAGAGGCTGGAGTCTCACCACTTTTGATAGTGCACTGCCAGAGCACCTCCTCTTCCCTTTGAGACTGCAGGAATTTTGGCTTTTCACGCACAAAAGACAGCCTTTTGTTCATCCCATTGAGGAAACCTGCTTTGGTTGAGAAGGTGGTCTTCATTTTAAAAGAGCTGAATTTTCTGTGGAGAGGAGCTATCGTCATTTACTGGCTCTTTATAGCAGGTTGGGCTCTTTTGTTTGTTGGTTTTTCTTTTGCCTCCTCTAAGAGGTCCTGCACAAGTATGTTTATGGCATTTTGTCCCTGCCCTGAGCCTTACATACTGTAAATATTGCTGTTTCTTCTCAGTCAGCATCTGGCTGGGTACGCATAGAAATACAGACGCACACACCCCCCTCCTACAAGCCAAAAGTGATTTCTTTCCTTCACCCAAAAAATATTCCAGAAGATATTAGTGCGAGGTTGACAAGGCTGCCTTTCTTTTCAGGTTTAAATTGAATAAGGCAGAAATCCATACCTTGATTCTGTGATATACGTAGCTCACGCTATCGGAGTGTCAGCCTGGATTTAAAGAAAATACATGATCACATCTCCTAGGGGATCTTGAAGCACAAGCTAGAAATGGTAGGCCATCTGTCCCCAGATCAGGGAGAAATCTGATGACAGGAGCAGTGCTTGCCCTGCTGCCTTCAACGTCTCATTTTGCAGCCTGTCTTTTCTTACACTCTTTTCCTCTGTTGCTTCAGACTGCAGCATTAAGGCTTTTTGTTCACTCCTTTGGTAGGTAATGTACACTGGCACCTCAACACGCTGCCTTTACCCCATGGGAGAAGAAGGGTGTCAAACAGTGGCCAGCCTCTTCAGGTTCAGAAGGTGCCATACTCTGTTAACTGACATGCTTGCTCTGCAGGTGAAGGCGCTGGAAAGTAGTTCAGAAACCAAAAGGAAGCAAAGCAAGACAATGTCATAAATTTGGAGCTGAAGAGCCTGCTGCCCTGTTCAGCAGAACAGTATTTTCCTTGTCAGGCAGCAAGTCATCATCTGACAGTTTCAT
Organism: Psophia crepitans; assembly: GCA_013399095.1. Classification (NCBI taxonomy): domain Eukaryota; kingdom Metazoa; phylum Chordata; class Aves; order Gruiformes; family Psophiidae; genus Psophia; species Psophia crepitans. Next base: position 699,244 of record VWZZ01003349.1, on the reverse strand, counting down.
AACAGCAGCTATTAGCTGGATCGTGCTCCTTATTCCTTGCCTTCTTCCCGTTTATGCTCAGCTGATTTTGCCGTGCAGTGCAGAGGAGTCACAGGCAGATGAACCTGTTGTTGTTAAGTGCCTGCTTTCCAATCCTGAAACCCTCTGTTCATGCACCTACATCTGCACTTAGACCTAAAATTGGCACTTGACACCCACTGAAAGAAGTAAGTGCCAACAGGCTTTCTGAATAACTAATCAGTGTGCAGGTGTTTAATTGCTGAATTAAGAACCTGATTTTGAAAGCTGAGTTCTAAGTGTCTGTATTTCTGTAACCAACTTTAATACTGCCTTCAGAGTTTCGCCATGGGAAAATAGTCTGTCTAGCTACACAGGACAACTCCCACCCTTTTTAGGCGCTCAGCCCCGGTGCTGTGCCTCTACCTAGTACCAATGCTCACTCCATTTTCCCCAGGTGCCCTGCTTTCTGCCTGCTCATATCCAGAGGTGAAAATGGTAAAGCAAATAACCAACAGTAATTTAAACCTCTCAACTTCTGCTCCTGACAGAGTGGGTTCCTGTGCTTCTCAGCCTATGTGAAAGTTGGGGGAGACGTGCCAGAGATGCTGCAGGTGACTAACTGGGGTTCATACCTCTCTTACTATTGCAGGGTAAGTTTTCACCTGCTCCGAGTGCCCTGTTTTTGTTGAAAGACTGGAAATTGCTTTAAGAAAAAAAGAAAAGAAAAAAAAAAGGGGGGGGTTTTGATTGTTCAAATGCCAAGACAAAGCAGTTGAAATCAAAGCTGGAAGAGGTCAACTAAGAGTAAAGCACAAGACTTTTAATGGCAAGAACCAGTCAGCAGCAGATATGCCAGAAAAAAAACTGTGACTTACCTCCTTTTAAATTAATGTAATCAGGACTGTTCATCTTCCTGAAAATTACGTTTTAGGTAAAGCAAGATTGCCAGGTTCACTGACAAGAGTAGCACGATGAAATTTTCTGCCCTATGTTTTGAAAGGGGCTAAGTGGATGATACTAGCTCTATTCAGATCCATCATTTTAACACTCCACTGTAAAGGACAAATGAATCTGGCACTAAAATGGTTGACAAAGAGCAAATCCCATTTCACCATTAAATAGCACAAGACTTACGACATCTTTCTGGAGCAAAACATGATGATCCACCTATGGAAGTTGGTTTGTGCAAAGCTAAACTGTCTGGAGATACTCATTGCTACCAGGACATTTTGAGAGAAATATTCATCCATGTCACCTAAAAGCCAACATAAATAAAGGAGGGGAAAGGAAGGGGTTTTTTAGAGAGGAAAATGGCGATGTAGGTAGAAGTTAGTGTGTTACAACAAAAACGTAACAACCGCTGTACAGCTGAACATAATCCCAGAGTACAGAGAAAAAGGGGTTTGGTGCTTTTTTCCCCCCCCAATATCTTTTTTCAAGGAAAGGAACCAGAACAGTTTTGCTGACATGGAATAAGCATGTTAGGGGAAAACAAAACTCCAAATGGCAGAAATGAGAGTTCCAACATCCCTGTGCAACTTCTCTGCACATTCCTACACCAGACTTGTATTTTGGATGTCGATGAGTATCACAAGTGTGTTTTAGGAATTTTGGGGGTTTTTTGTTGTTGTTTTTAACTAAGAACTGATATAATATTGGCTGTTGTTGGCCCATAATGCCAATCAGCTGCTGAAAAACAATACATTTCTATCTCAACATTTACCTTTCCACCCAGACAAGCTTCAGTTTGACAGCAACTATGTCAGTAAATGCCCAGACTTCAAAGGCAATAATAATAAACATTCTTAGGTTCATTATGCACTGAAAGCAAATGGTGTAGTTTACATACTTAGGCTTACACATGCACTTAGGCATACTTGAGTGAAGCAAGACCTCAGGCTGCAGAATCCAAGACCTCTGCAGATGACTCAGGTCCAAGACCTCCTCCCTCTTCACAACCACCTTCATATCTGGCCACACAGCACAACTCAAATACAAGGTACGAGAATGAAACACAGGTCCAAACTCTGATCTCTGTCACCTTAAGGCACATAACTATCACCTAACACATGCAATACTTCTTATAGTAGAGGGTCTTTCTCCATCAGACCATTGGTATAAGAGTGACCACATTTGGGTCTATATTTTATACTATTCTTTTCTGACTTTCTCCTTCCTTTTCAAACACAAGTTCTTTTTTTTTTTCTTCCTCCCTTTTTTCAGAGATGTCCTTCCAATTCCACTGTATCATGCTTTACTGTTTATCATGGTTCAGCCTCAGCCAATCACCACGCAGCCACTCTCTCTCTCACCCCGTTGGTGGGATGGGGATGACAACATGAAAAACAAAGGGGAAGCCTCCTCCAGTTGAGATAACACTGTTTAATGGGACAGCAAAGGGAGAGAAACAACAACAAAGCAGTGGTAGTTATAATGGGATGTAAACAAAGGCAATAACAAAGAGAGAAACTTACTGACCAGATGCTCAGCCCATATCCAGCCCTTGCCAGAGCAGCATCAACCCACCCCTCCCTGGCCAGCCCCCTTTTATGGGGAGCATGAGGGCACATGGTATGGAATAGCCCCCAGCTGGGCTCACCTGGCCTGGCTCCTTCTGAAAATTAACCGTATCCTGGCCAGAACCAGGACACTGTTTTGTACAATTGCCTTTGTAAGGAACAGTCAATAAATCTACACTGATGTACAAATATGAATTGGCTCACCAGGAGATGGCAGTTATATTTGAAGGAGAAACTGAAAAAGCATGGCACAGGTCCAAAGATTTGTACCAGTCTTCCTTAACTTCTGATTAACCCTTGTGATATAATCCTAATTTCAACTGCTAGAACCAAGATTTTGACCATATCACCACTTATCATACAAAACAGGCTAGATGAAATTATACAGGCATCAGAGCATCTGATCCTACATATGTCTTCACAGAGAACATGTGGAGGTTTGCCCCAGATACTGACAGCAAAGCTCTGCCCAGCCCACTGACTATTGTCATGACTGGAATGAGAATGGCATGGACCAAATCAAGCTTATTTATCTCTGACTTGTGCTCCTCACACCTCAGTGAGCAGTCTGTGTAGCCTCACAACAGCAAATAACTCACCCTTGCATTGAAATTATCTGCAGGAGTACCATCATGATACGGTTCTTCTATTGGGCTAGCGAAGTCAAGTCAGTCTCGTACAGAGACAGAGTTTTTGAGCGAGTCCCCGAGGGCTAAATTCCCATTCCCCTTTTTTCTTTCTATGTAAACTGTTCACCTCTTCCTCCCAAGCATCAGCTACATGTTCTCCACAATGCTGCATGCTCTTGCCAGGAGCTTAGCTCACTGTGACAGACTTCAGAAAATGTTTTCCCCTTTGCTTTAAAGGTAACTAACGATTGTAATAGCAATGACAATAGAGCGTAGTTTTTATACAGTGCCTTGTGACTCCTTCTTACTTTTTTGAAGTTGTTATTTTAATACAAATAGCAAGTATATTACCTTTTGTAACACAATGTCTCCCATTTTTCTGAAATACATACTGAAATTGCTTCATGTTATTCTAGATCTTTGTTGCTACTTATTTTCTAGCAATTTTTCTGTATACAACCCCTCTTTATTGCGTGTAACTCACTCTGCACCGTACTTCCTGTTTAAATTTAGCTCAGTCTTACCTTATACCCATTTAACTTTTCTGAAAGTTTCAGGGCACAGATATCATCTATTCTCTTTATTCCTTACACAGATACGTTTCTCTCAGAGCAGCTCAGTGAAGACTCCGACAGTGGCTAATTCAACCTTCTGGGTCCTCTGGAGCTTTGATGTGCTGTCAGAGCAATGGGAACGCCATGGCTAGTCTGAATTTGGTAAGGGATTTAATATCAAGCACAGATGAAATAAATCAAATGGAAAAAAGACGGCATCAAATACACATGGTGGAGAGATCATGGGGGGTTAATTGGCAACCTTTCCCTTTGATCATGATCCAAGCACTACTGAACCTAAAAGCCAGATGTTTGGTTTGTTACCTTGGGAAGAGGCAAGGGGTATGCATAGTCATTAAAAAATAAATAAGTCATGATTTTTTCAATGCTACCTATAATGCAAGAACTTTAAAAACTTTCTTTGTAAAAGTCTACTCAAAGGCCTTTGAAATCAAGTAGGCCACAGATGAGGTGAATTTAATAGATGATTTGCTTTGTATGTAACTTTTCTACATCAAAGTTGTCTTTAGATAATAAAACATTGACTACTTTCATTCTCTTTGGTTCATATATTTTATTTTAAAACTTAACTATTCTTGTAAGTAAAAAACTTTTTAAAGCACAGACGAGGTAGCACACACCTAATCATATTCTGAGGACAGTAACACAGGAAGAAAGTCAGCATTGTGGCCCACCAGCAGAATTTTTGTGCCACGCTCCACACACCGGAATATGCTTGCCTTAGATGACTCTCATGCTGTCCAGTTCTGGTTTTCACCCCTTTTTGCATTTGACAGGCAGGTCAGTCATTAACACAGTGACTTGCATTCCTCTATAGGAAAAATAGATTATTTATGATTGTAGGACAGGACCTAAAACACTGCTGCACATATAATCTGATCGAGTCCAATGAAGCAAGATGCAAAGGAGCGGTGCTGGAGAGTTGTATTAGACATCCCACTTAGTTTTTTTCAAGTACCTCCAATTTGAAGTAATTAAACACACTTGTCGGGATAAATATAAGTAGATGCATACAATTTTTTCTCCAGTTTTACAAATACCTGAGTCCTCCATCATGCGAGTCCTGAAAGCCATGTGAGCCTGCTGCAATGGGACTTTACAAGGGCCAGCAGCTCTCTAAGTCTTGCAGATGGAGGTAGCAAACTGGCAATCAATCCATCCAGTTCCAGCACTGACCATGACCATGCCATATTTGACTCTAGAAGGACCTAACAGTTGGTGGGATCAAGCCAGGCCAGACTTGTAACTGAAGTTGGANTTGGGTTTTTTTTTTTTTTTTTTTTTTTTTTTGAGGAGGGGATAGGTGGTTTTTGTTGGGTTTTTTGTTTAGTTGTTTTTGGGGTTTATTTTGGTGGTGGTGTTTTGTTTTAAGTGATATGTGCTTGTTTTCTCTGGACATTTTAGTTGCAGGTGTTTCTCTGATCCATCCAAAGAAATGCAGTTACTATCAAGGCAGGCTCAATAGCCATAATTCCATAAAATATATAGGCTAAATCGGTTTTCAAGGTATGAAATAGGTGCATCTAGGTGCTGCCTTAGATAGCAAGTTCTACTTGTGGCATTACTGCCAACTTCCTCCCCTGTATTTTTGCCTGCTCCAGAGATCAACGTAAAAAGAATTCAATCATTGCCTTAAAATTTCAGAACATGTGACTGATAACCTATTGTAAATAAACCCATGCAGTGCCTCTCTAAAATAGAACAATGATAGGTCTTTTGATGATATACTTACAAACCAGCTCATATTAGATAGAAGAGAAGTGCTTATTCACCATAAAAATGTCTCCTAGAGCTTTTCACAGGTCTGAACGCGTAGAACTTGGGGTGGAAGCCCCAGCCTTTTTGTGGTTTGCAGCATCAAAAAGCTGGTTATACGATCTACTCAGACAGCTCCTAGACAAGCCTGGATAACAGTCTGAGCTTCTGGTGCTCATCTGAACTGAAGCACCTGAACCCTTCGATGTTTTCTCATCATTAATTATTTCAACATCAATGTTAATTGCCTACACAGCACATGGAATTGACAGTACATCGAGGACTCAGCCTGCCTGCTTTGTAGCCGGCTAGTTGGGGATGCAACTGCTTTGCCATCCTTATTATTATTCTCATCAGACCAGACATGAAATAAAAGCAGCAACACTTTTCCCCCCCACCCCCATCCTGCCAAACACAGTCTGTTGTGAGTGCAAGTCAGATCAGATAGTTACCAACAAGAGAGAAAATGGGCTCAACTGGCATCACGACAGAAATACACAGACAGCATTTTTCCCTTTTAATTATTAGCTTCAAAGGATAAATACAGGGACATTAAGGCAGGCTTAGAAGATGCGGCACAATACCTTTATACAGGCTCTCACCGCAGGGACCAATTTGCAAAAATTAATACAAACTGGAGACAAAATAATAATACAAGAGTTGTAAAGCAAACCCATATTGAAACAAAGAAGAAAGGACAATAGAATTCTTCCTTCCCTGCCGCAGAAGTGCATCATTAACACCATGAATCACACCAAAGTTAGATCAGGCTCAAACAACTCCAACAGCTCAGCAGCCAGCACAGTAACCCGGTGTGCCATATACCTATAATTACAGCCTTCATAGCTCCCACACGTTCCAGATGTGCACGCTTTACGTGCTCTGCTCAGTGAGATGACAGCATTTTAACCCCACAACATGCGTATCTCATGGTTCATGTCCCTCATGTGTCTTCCTCGTGCTAACTTGCTGGAGGATGTGAATCCACAATACTTCCCAGTTTGGAACTTCTCTTTGGCAGCTCAGTGTGAAGGGAGGCTCTGCTCATGTCCAGATGTGACTGGCATTGGATTATGCCCACAGGCAGCTTGTCCCCAAGTTCCTTTCCATTTGCCAGAAACCTCAAATCATCATTCCCCAAACCAGTTTGGGGCTGGGGCAGCAAAGACTGACCAGGTAAATGGGTTAATCTTGGTCTGTTTGTTTTAGTAAACCAGCCTGGATGCTATGACACCATGGGTGTGTTGGCTGTATGAAAAGAATGATGCCTGGCAGCATGAGATGAAGAGACGGGAGGGAGTCCAGGGTGGGGGAGTGAATGGCTTCATCCATAAAGCTGCAGCTGGAGCAGGATGCATGAGCACAGCCTGGATCCTGCTTTGCAACCCCTTTGCTCAGACCTTCCTAACTCATACTATCACAGAGGCATGGGAAGGGTCCGAGGGACCACAAGGATCTGACTAGGGATGGCCTGAGAACATTGACGCAATCTTGTAGCAATACAGATGAAATCCATGTAACATTGTGCTGGCTGTTGTAAGCTTCAGGTCTGCATCACTTTTCCCTATACCTTTGCTGTTACTAAATTGAGTTTCCAGGTCACGGTGGCAACTTCTATTTAGATGTTTAAAAGGCTTTGAAGTTCTATTTTTTTAATCTGTCCCCAATTTTGGGGGGCAGTCATCTTATCTGCTGTGGTTTAATAGCAAGCCAGCAAACCTTGCAGCCCTGAAGCTGGGGTTGCTTTGATGTCTCACCGATGGTGCCGGTAGCTGTTCAGAAGGTAGCTATTAACTAACTGCACACATTTTCCCCAGCCTAGGACAAATCCCAACTTCAGCTGATCAGGTATTATCAGCAGAGGTTTAAGCATACCTTTTGTCTCACTTTGGTTTCAGGTATTTAGCACCACAGTCCCACTTAGTCCTTCTGCCAAATGACTTGTGTCTTCTTGGCTGCAAACGAAGGTGGTGATAATTTGAAATGTTTGCACCTGTAAGAGTGTTTGTGTCACCTGAAGCCTGTGCCACAGTGTGGCTCCAGATTCTCATGGCCTCAAGCTGCGTCAGGGGAGGTTTAGGTTGGATATTAGGAAAAACTTCTTCACGGAAAGTGTAGTGAGGTGTTGGAACAGGCTGCCCAGCGGGGTGGTTGAATCACTGTCTCTGGAGACATTCAAGAACGTGTGTAGACGTGGCACTCCAGGACACGGTTTAGTTGGCATGGTGGTGTTAGGCTGACGGTTGGGCTTGATGATGTCGGAGGTCCTTTCCAACCTTAGGGATTCTATGATTCTGTGATTTCTCCGCTCATGGCAAATACGAACCACATGAACACTGGAATGCCTATGTGTGTTTTAGCAGAAAAAGATATCTCATCCTTTTGTTACCCTCCCCATGGTTTCTCAGTGGTTTCCCCCAAACCACACACTTCTGCTATTTAAAAAAACCTTCAAAGCATTTTGAGGCTACTCCCTACATTTGCAGTTCAAACCATTTGTTACAGTTTGGTGACACAGCGTAGTTTCCTAAGTGCACTCTGACCAGGAGATAGTTGGCTCTCTACTTTTTATTGCAGCAGCTTCAAAGCTAACATGTGCCAAGGCAGTTGGCCCAAGCAACGCAACAGCCTCGGCCAATCTTGAGTGCAGAGGTAGAAACTTCATTGTCTGAGTGTCATCTTCCCCTCTTTCTGTCATGTTGTCTGGGTGTCCTGGTTTCATCTGAGAGAGATTTTTTTCCCCACTCTCCTCCACACCCCCTTGAAGGGGAGAGGGGTGAGTGAGGGCTGTGTGGTGCTTAGCTGTCAGATGGAGTTAAACCACGATGTATATGAACTTTTAGTGAGGAGTCACTGAACCCCTCCAATTTTCTTGTCCCCCATCCCCAACACATCTAAGCCAGCCATGGACAGACCAGCAGCCTAGATTACTATGCAAGAAATGAGTAGTTAGAGCTACACTGCCAGGCTGCAATTCCTAGACACTTCAGCACTAGAAATGGGGCTGCAGTCATAGGCAGGACAGGCAGTCTGCACATCTGGACCTCAAGAGAGTCCCTGGCTTGAGGAGCAGGTGACAGAGAAAGCCATTGCTGCTTCTTGCAGGCAGGATGAAGGGACTCTGGAAACTTGTCTCCAGACAGAGTTGGTGGAAAAAGAAAGGGCTGGGAAGTGCCTGAGGTCTCAGGTAAGGTCAGAGGAAGGTCAAGTACAAAATAAACAATTTTTGAGTCACAGAGATCCAATCCACCCACTCACTCACTCTGTTTAGGAGCAGGAAACCCATATCGGCATCTGCTCTGAGAAATACCTGTGCGTCAGACCTGTGGCTCCATAAGAGGGAAAACCTTAGTTAAAAGGTGTAAACTCAGTCAAAGATGGCACTAAGCCCAGAGTTGTTAAGTGCCTACTTGCTGGTCCATGCTCACAAAAACAAAACAACCTTTGCCCAAAAAACCCACAAACCCACACAGGGATAGCTCTGACCTATGCAACTGTTTGCTGGATAAGATGCTGTCTATCCTCATAAAACCAGCATAAACATGGTCTTGTGTTCCACAGCTGATTTAAGGGAAATGTAATCCTATATGGCAAGGAGATCCTACAGTGCACAGGTTTGGTACAAATGAATGAAGTCACTACCACACTTACCTGCCAAGGCTTGCTGTAGTCAGAGAGATGGATGATTTGGATTTCCAAGAGGACAAGTCTGCTTCCCTTCTTTGATCATATATATATAACATGCTCAAAGTTTGTGTGCTATGATTATCCCCTTTTGGGAGATACAATCCCTTACAAGTAGGTATGACCGTCTGAAAAACACTTGAAAAGCTAAGGGTAAGCGGAGAGGGTGGCACAGAAAGGTAAAATGCCCTCTCCAAGGCATCCAAGAAATTGGTATCTGTGCCAAGTTATTGCCTGCCTTCTCCACTCCCTCGTGCTGCCTTTCAGCATGAATCAGCCATCTGGCTTCCCCTTTGCTCGTGCTTTGCTATGCCAGCAGAGCTCAGCTCCACGTGTGCAGAGCTATATTTAGAGGGAAATTACTTCAGCTCTGTCTGGCCAAACAGTCAGGAAAAGGGTTTCTGGAGGCATGGCTCCTGCATGATGGGATAGGGACAGCAGAGCTGACCCTACCACCAGGCATGCTCCAACTGTGACCGTCAGCCCCGCCAGCATCTCACCTGCGCAGTTCTGGGACAGAAAGCAGTACAGTACCTGATGTGAAAGCAAACTGTAATAAAAAGTAGAAAAAATGGCAAGAGAGGACAGCTGTTATTGTGTGCATTTCTAGAGGCAACTGGTCAGCTTCTTGCTGCAGCCCTCAGTGTCTAACAAGCAGACCATCCTGCTTGCTCCCTGCAGCTCAGCGTGTTCAAAGTCTTCTCTTAACAGTGGCTACCTGCTGGGGCTGTGTCTTATGGTGTCATTACACAAGTCCCCTGCCTGTTTTCCCTTTTCCTCAAATGTTATGGGTCCCCATTGCTCTCCATCTCCCTCTTAATCCATGAAGTATGGGCACACACACAGCAGCATCTCTCAGCATGTTTTCCCTCTTCTGTCTGAGTACACAGGGACAAAGGCTATGTACACCTCCACACCTTGCACCTCACTCACTCTTAATGGGGGTGTAGTGTTGCTTTGAAGCAGGAGGGGAAGGCGGATGGGATAGGATGAGGAAGCAGTCTCCTAGCAAGCCAACAACAATGCAGACAAAAGAAAGTGTGTAGATGGCAGAGTGTGTTTGCAAGCCTGAGAGACTTTACAATAAAATGCCTTTTCTTCGTTCTTGTCATCTTCTTGTTACAGGGAAATGGCAACTGGAGAGGATTCTCCTGCAAGTTTTGTGCTGTCTTTGCTGACAGATAGATGATGTCTTGATTTGAAATGCAAAGACCACATCAAACAGGATCTGAAAGGTTTTCTCTCCCATTATATGCAGCAATCTCTTTACTTTGAAAGAGATACGTAACCTGAAAGAAAGTTGTCAGCCGGCGCCAGTTCAGGTGCTGAATTAGGGTCAGCGGCCTGTGTCCTTGCAGGTACTTGCCCTTCCTGCTGGTGGAGGGCACACACAGGGTATGACCATGGCACACCTTTGGTACCCTGCCAAGGTCCAGAAACGGGGTCTTACATGTGCCTGTAGAGAGCAAATTGCTAAGCTTATGCGCACTAGAGGAATTTTGTGATCAGGGAAAGAGCAATGTGATATTAAAGGTGAGGTGTGGAGCACTCCCACTTGGGATTCCAGAAACTCCCTCATTTGGGTATGGGGCCAGTAAGGACTGCTACTGCGACTCTATTCCTGCCACTCTGCCTCTGATTCCCTATCCCTTCTGACTCTGAGGTAGTTTTCCCCTGTCTGCTTGGACTGTAAACGCTCTGGGACGGGCTAATCTCTGCCTCCTCTTTGCCCAGAGATGCTGATAGAGGGCCATCACCTTAGTGCAAGCAGCACCTGGCCCCTTCCTTGGGGGAAGCAGGAAATGCCGTGCTTCAGCACAAGTAACAAGAAAATTAAAAAAACCTCTCCCTGGTTCTCATTATTTTTTGTGCAGACTCTGGCCATCAAAACCTATTAACATGAAGTACGTTAGCTTCGAAAGTCACAGCAGCCCAGACTACCAGATGGCCAACGGTCTCACTGCACTAATTCAGCCTTGGCTAATATCTGTCAAAGACTTGTCAGGTCCCCTTTCCCTTAATGCTTAAAAAACCCCCAGAATTTAAAAAGTAAAATGTAAAAACATAGCAAAATAATAAGTACAAAGGTGTATTTATTCTTTTCTTTAGCATGCGGACTATCCTTTTCTCTCTCCTTTTAATATTTCAGACTCATCTGACTGCAAAACTCAAAAGGCTACATTGGCCTCAGCAAGTAACTTTTACATAGTTACTTATCTCCTCAATCAGCAGATGTAACTTTCCTCTGGAGCAGAGAAGCTTTATGAGCTTCTGAAAAATAATTCCTAATAAGGACAAATGAACAGGCTGCCTTTTCTTTTTCCTTAAGTGGCCCCCGGGGCATCTCCAGAGGAGCTCCTGTGGGTCTGAACGCAAGACACCACCATGCCTTCTGCAATAACCTCGCTCAGCAGCCTGCTGCAGCCCAAGTGTGACTGGAGAGTACATGACATCTCAAGGCCCCAGATTTGTTGTGTTGGGTCGTCCGTCGGACTTGATGATCCTAGAGTTCTTTTCTAACCTTAAAGATCCTATTCTATTGCATCTCTTACCAACACGGACTCAGCCAAAATCATTAGAACCCATAAACCTTGCCTGATAAGTTTACCTCAGAGGCCCCTGGGGCCCTCTCTCCAGAAACTTCTGTCTGTGAATGGACAATAATAAATTCTTTATCTCTCTACCCAAAGCGGATGTGTTTGGCAGGCAGTATATAAATAAATTTCTCTTGGAAACTCAGCCAAAGATGAATTTAATGGGAATTCACCCCAGGAGACAATAAGTCCTTTTTGCCTGCTGAAGGGTGTGCTGACATTAAAGCCTCTCCTCCATCGCCCTTAGAGGTTCTGCTGGGGGGTGAAGCTCACACACAGCTCCTCAGATGTGTTGCCTGCTCTCAAATGACAGTATGATGACCACCTCTTAACTGTAATGCTAGCCAGATGTTCAGAGGATGATGCAGGTATCCCGCTTCACATCCCCTCTGCTTTCTCAGTGATCATCACAGCTCATCCGAAAAGATGGGTAGCAAACTCTGAGTAACCAAGGTGACTGTCATGGAAAACCACACACGAAGATGCTTGAGACTGAAAGCTGACATTCCAAAGCACTAATTTAATTATTTAATCATGTTGAAAGCAGTTTACAGGATAATTCTCTTTCTACTCAATTAAGCAAGCAAGCTTATTTTTTAAAAAGTTATTTAGGTTACTAATGATATTTTTATTTTTTAAGTCATATCTGCCTGTTATCACAGAATACCATTACAGAAAGTATGTCTGCAGGGTCAAATGCCATCTGAAATCTAACTAACAAAATCTCACTTTAACAGTCTCTTTCACCAAGCTCCAAATTGATTGACAAATTGTTCATTACACACTCAGACATGTCTATCTTTCACAGGAGAAGCATGTGTAAGGTAGTCTCTGCTGATTTTTATCCCTAGACCATTTTCCTCCCCAAAAGTGTATTACATTCAAAGAATCCCACACAAAGAAAAGTAATAAAATACTATTTCTGCTGACTTGTATTAAAAAAAAAAAGGTTCACATTTTGATTATAGAGCTGAAATATTGCTATCCCACAAGTGGTTGAGAAAAATATATATAAATTGCAATTCAGTGTTTTACAACAATTATATTTTAGCTCTTAAACTGACTTGCAATCCTGACAGATTTACTGCAGATTCAAATTAACATACCATAGCTGAATCTTAGTGTTGCCATAACTTTTATTCAAACAGTTATATTTCCAATGGCAGCAACTATATTTTTACTGTTGGATAATTTTTGCTAAGTAAAATAAATACCCTGATAGATTCAGGCTTTTGCCTGCAATTCAGCTGAGAACTCTACCACTCTGCACCAAAAGTTAAATTGCTCTTACAAGGAAATTGTACTGCCAAGTATTTTTGGTTTTTAGGGGCTGGAGGTAGTAGTAACTTAAGAGTGGCAAGAGGGCTGGAAAATAAAACCAATACACTTTTGTGGGCCGGGGGGTGTTTCCTGCTACCATAAAAATGAGTGGTGTTTCTGGGTCACCTCTGTAGGACCCTACTAGTTTTGGGGCAGCTCAGCATGGGCAGGCGGTGCCACCCCCTCACCTCCTGGTGCTGCCAACTGCCTCTGGTCAAGCTCTGGGTGTAGGCACGCTGCTGAACGCAACTGGGTTATGGCAATACAAGCTACCACGAGCCAGCTCCGCCCCTATAACCAACCATGCACACACCTATATTTGATGCCAATGGCAAAGGTAAAATGCAGGGCATCGTACCTGGGCAGGGGTAAAAGCACAAGCATGGGGAGTGGCTACTATTGTGTACCGTGCACTGCCACGGGTTTATCACATTTAGATGTGTGTCTGTTTAGATTTCCTCTGAGCTTTTTAGGGTCTCACATAGGTGAAATAAGCTCTGCTCCTTATTTGCTTTTTGCCCTGTTCCTGATAAGAGACTTTGACTTAAGGATTTGAATATTCTCAGTCTACAGACTAATACTTGGAGTTCGAGATAATTCCCGTAATAGAGACTCACTTTAAAAGGTATTGAGGTGTGGCTGTGTAACAATGCCTATTTACTTTTAAAAGGAAACTAACCCAAAACTCATGACAAGCTAAAACCTTCTATGGACTCAACCACAGGATTAAAAAATAATGTCACATTTCCTCTAGCCCGAAGAGTAGTATAGTGAAATGCATCACACAAAGGCTAGCAGTTTGAGGTAAGACACACTGAAGTCACAGATCACAAGGTGAAGTCTACTCCCGTCTCAATAAACCAGCTCATCCATACCTTGCAGCATTTACACTCTGACAAAGTGAAGTTTGAGGCCAGTGTTTGGAAGGAGATCTAAGGATCTTATTTGTCTCTACATAACACAGAGACTTTATATTCAAATTAGCAAATCTAAACCAGTCAAATTCCAGGTGACTTTCAAGTCTCACTGTTAAGGCACTTAAAAACTAAAATACTCAAAATCATCAGCTGTTCACCATGATTGATTTGTTCTGAATGGAGACAGATGGCTTTGGGGTTTTGGGTCAGGTTCAAACGCATCCAGCTTCTCCATAAAAATAAAATAATGCTACCATGATTTGACAGACAGTATTTCCAAGCCTGCAATTAAAATGGGCACTTCCTCAGCTGTGAAGTCTTCCTCTGTCTTCGCTGTTAAGAAGCATCACATCATTACCTTGGACTAATGCTGACAAAGGGAAATTTATTATTTAAATTTAAAAGATGACTTCATTATAACCTTGTTGGTCCGTTGATAGTATATACAGAAGTTACCATACACATACATCAGACAGTCTTTACCATTTGTCAGTTTGTATATCCCATATATCAGTACAGATGGGAGAAAAAAGTTATTATGCCCAATGTCCCTTGCTTACTCAAAAAGTTCATACTGAATTTGATGTTTCAAATCACACACTTGACAATTTTATTGTTGTCAGGGATAAGGGAAAAAGCTAAAATGAAAGCAATGTCCTTTGCTGTCAAAGACAAGGGTATCTCGTGTCTCGAATGCCGTCACAGGCAGGAAATTGCCTGCCCTGGTTTCAAAGAGATTTCTGGAAGAAGAAGGGAATGACTTCTTGACAAACCGCATTCTTTTTGAAAATTGTCTGTCAGTCAATGAAACCAAATCTGCGATTAGATGTTAACTCTTTCACGTTGACCCAATATTGTCCACACGGCATATTAACGTGCTTTCTCGAGGACAATGTTATTTGTCAGAGAGTAGCTTAATCTGGTTACCAAAGTTTATTGGCCAATGCCATCAATTTGCCGAAAAACTCCTTGACTGTTTTAGTCACCACTTATTTATCATCTCTCACTTCAAATGTTGTAATTCCCCGCAATGCTCAAATAACCCTTTGATTTGATTCGGAAGCCTGGAAAGAGGCAAGAGCAGCGTTTACAGCTCGCAGTAGGCATATGGAAACGTGGGGTGCAGGCACCAACTGGCAAAGGCAAACTCAATAGCACAAGCCTGGACAACAGGAATGCTCAGCAGGGAGGCTGTGCACTTGTATCTTCTATTTAAAAAAAAATCAAAAAGGATCCCAGCACAGGGGAATTGGATGATGTGTGTTTGCTTTGTGAATTGCAAGAGCACGTCTCCCACCGAGACCAGCGGGAGAGGTTTTAGCTCAGCCCCTGTCTGAAAATCTGCCCCACAGCTCCCAATCCCATAGACGTGGCATTTCCTATTTGTGTTTGTACAGCACCCAGAGCAATGATGGTAAGATTTTCACAGGGGACATCTCTGGGCATGACTGCAAAATAAATTTAAGCACTGAAGCTGTGGAGTTACAGAAAAGAGAACAGGGAAGTTTACAGCCGCCCTTTCCTCTCCTCCATTGGAGAGCAATTGGGAATGACCAAACAATGTACTGAGGATGTTAGAAATGAGATTTTTTTCCCAAAATTGCACAGAATAAGATTAGGAAATACTAAAATCAAAGGCAGCACAAAACAGCAGCATGTCATACAGTGCTAAGGATGCTGGCTACAGTAAGATGTTAACAAAGTCAAAGCAAAATCAGCGAGCCCTGGGATCAGACACTTGAGGGGCCCTCCAGAGTTGCAACAGTAAATACTGCAGGGTTATATATCTCCTCCTTCAGGACGTAATCTGTGTGATAAAATTAATATAAAGATCAAATTATCCAGTTTCTGCCCACTCCTCTTTCTCCCAAGGCAGCTGGGTAAACTGTTCAGGAGACTTTCAAACTGCTGGGAAGCAGCTCGCTAAATCTCTTCACAGCATGCTCTGGATCTGACGGGAAGTGGGATTTCAGCCCATGCATCATTTAGCTACTTTTGCAATTTTTATCTCAGTTGGTCTCCACTCTGAGACCACATCTGGCAATATCTACAACTGTTTGCTACTCATGAAAATGTGATGAATACTAGGGATTGCCAAGAAGATTCATATTAAATCTAACAGCTTTATAATAGTCAATAACCTACCTGGCAAATCAGGGTATTTTATTAAAGACCATACCAAAGGTTTTTCTCTAATATTACATTATTGAATACTGTAGGTGGGCCACATCATGGAAAAAGAGAATGTCACCTCTTCTATCTTTGTAGCTAAATAAATACGTATATATGCAGGGGAAATCTACGTGAGTTAGCTGCACACTTTTGAAACACCAAGGCTCTCCTGACACACACATTTGCATTTCCCCTGTTCTGGGCACTTCAATTTCTGTGCTGCCTTGCTACTTTTCTCTCTGTGCTGGACCTGGTCTGGGACTACCTCCTATCTAAGTTACTCTATTTCATCCTCTGTCAAGTAGATTCCCCTCTCTTCCTTTCCCATACAGTAGGATTACTCTTGACTAACACCAGCTGCTGACTGCACGCTCCTCTGAAGTGTCTCGAGCTGGTGGTAATCAGAGGGGTAGTCAGTATGGGATGGGCAGAGCTGGAATCTGATTCAGCCCAGCAGCCTCCATCTCCCCACAGCATGGCAAGAGATCCAGCTCATCATAAAAAGGCTTGGGAAACCCACCTCATTTTGCCAGCTTTTGGGAATGAATCTGATCGTTCCAGACTATCCATTATAAAGATTTAAATGCCATAGTTTAGACAGCAAACCCCCCTGCACTCAGCTGACTTGCTGTACTTCCTAACCTAATTTCCCATCACAGCACCTAATCTTACACCACTGCCCAACAGGCAATTTACTCATCTCAGACCTCTCATGGTAAAAAACATCATGTCTTCCTTCAAGATTGCATTGTAGGCTTGAGCAATGCAGGGAATTATTATCCACAGGGAACTTGGCAGCCTAGTACCCTGGTTCGAAGCACTGAGCATTGTTTCAGAAGGATGGAAATCAGGTACAGCAACATTAAGAGTAACAAAAGCAAGGCAGGGACTGGGCCTGGGAGAGCAGGGACACATTTTCAGCTTTGCAGAGGAGTGCAATGCAGATGCAAGCAGGGCAATGAGCCACCTCAGCTCCTTGCTCCCTGTCCTGACAATGTGGGAATTGACTGAGATTCTCTCTCCAAGGGGTGGAGGTGGGTGCTGTGGGTGGGTGGTACAGGTGGGGACCCAGGAGGAGGCTAGAATGGGCAATTAGAGGTTATTAATGGCATGGGGCCTCGACAATTTTCTGCACATAATGCAGGGCCTTGGTACAGCTTGGCCATTTCATTTTGAAACCAAAATATGCCAGGAGAAGCTGCAGAAGCCAAAGTTTCAGGATGGAGCTAGGAGGTCTAGGAGACCACTTTTGCCATCAGGGCTGGTGAGCTCTGCCAGTGTCCCAAAGCACGTGCCTCACTGCACGCTGGCACTGAGGGCAATGTGTGTGGCTCCTGCCAATAACCATATTATTTTTTTTCCATTTAATAAAATCATTGCTTCTGATTTTTGCTGATGGCAAAGGAAGAGCTAGTCGATTTTCCTCTGTTGGACAGGGAGAACATGTAGGGATGGGCAACAGCAAATACACCTGCAGAAATTAGAGTCAGACATAGGATACAAATGGTAAAGAGCCAAAAAAAATTCCCAAAGACATTTTCGATGGCACAAAGCTCTGACTTCTGCTACCACTTTCTTGTTTGCTCTCTGTGGAGCACTTCCACATGCTTTGCAGAAATAGTGTGTTTTGAGGGCTAGGAGGAAGAAGGGAGAAAGGGATGTCTTTTATTGCAGGCTGCAGCTGGGTTCTGTTAAATATTGCAGGTGATGGCACGAAATTGTCTCCCTGACTGTGACCCCAACGTGACAGCTTGCCTGGCCCAAATAACACTGGGCACTAAACAGCACCAGGCTCATTTGGAAATGCAGGTGTTGAAACCAGGCAGGAACAGAGAAGGTTGTGACTCCCAAGCCAACCAATAAAAGAGAAAACGCCAGCTGACATAGCCCCTCAGGATGCTACCCAAAAGCTGGCAGAAGAAAGCCTGCAAGTTTTTCTGTAGGTACATGCATGCATGCACGTATGTGAGTATTTGCACACGTGGTCCCCCCTTGTGTCACTGTGAGCAGGATGAGAAACACTACATCTTTGAGCCATTTGTCCAGAAGGACAGAGCTGTTCACCCTCTGAGTGCTCAGGGAGGGACACAGGACAGATCAGCACTTTTGGAGCAGCACTAAGGGGTCTTGCCTTGCTGCAGATCTGCTGCACATTATGTTGGGATTACAAGCACCTTTTGTAAAGGATTGATATTTCCCTGCCAATGTGCTGCCACTGCCATGTGATGGTCAGCAACCTGCTGCATCAGCACCAAGGGACTTCTATGTCTAGGGAGAGAGGAAATTTGGGGACATGCAGAGGTCTGTATGAACTTGCTGCAGTCACCTAACGACTTCAGAGGACAGATCTCACTGCAGAAGCAGAGGACATGAATTCACAGCTACGCCAGTTGCCTCTTGGTGTGTGGTGTAAGGTGGTTACTTTGCTGACAGCAAGCTGAGATAGTTGCATTTCCAGCTCTACATGCCTAACTCAATCTCTGTAAATGCCTGTCTCCCAAGGTGCCCTCTCCAGCCAACAGCAAAAGACAGACCCCTCCACAGGGAAGCTTCAAGCAGAAGCTGGAAATACATGGACTAAACACAGGCTAAAGCCCCTTTCTCATTCCATCCCCTAAATGCAATAGTGCAAGGTTTTGCTGAGGTCAAGGCTATTGCTTATGAAGCAGTCCTGATCCCAAAAGCAGCTGTGTCTGGAGGAAAGGCAGATGTTTGCTCCAGTCAGCTGGGGTCAGTGATTCGAAACAACTGCCCATCACCAGCAGAGTCCATGGGAGCAAGCAGAGAAAAACTGGAGCAAACTTCCATGGTGAGAAATTAGCAAATTAGTCTAATGCGGAGACTTTTTCGGGTGCTGGGTCTGACGTGCTTTTAGTGGAGAAGCACACTGGGTTCTGCTTCATTCTTTAAGAAGGGGAAGTGGTAGGAGTTATTTTCTCATTTGTATTCCCACTCAGAAGCAAAAAGAGAATCTGTTCTTCGGAATTCACATCATGTACCCAGCCAAGCCACTGTATGCCCTTTGGATGGATTAATACACCGGCTCCTAGCTTCACTCTCCAATTCCCTCTTTGCCTAAGCTGCTATATGGTATTCCTCATCATGCCACAGGAGCGGTGTTCCTGTCTCCTCTCTTGTTCAAACCCTTTTGTAGCGATGCTGGACACAAGAAAACAAATACAAGGAGCTGTGCTGGTGCTGGGTGTCTACTCCCTGATGTAGCCAGCAAGATGTGCTGGCAGCATGCTCTCAGGCCACCCACCCCTGCTTCTGCCTTTTCTGCTCTCGGGCTTCCAACACGTGATGCCAAATGAGCCATCAAAACTTACAGGAAAATGGTGATTTCAGTTTGCCTGCAACTTAATTTTTCCTTGTTACAAGAGTATATATGGAGAGTAATTATTTCTGGAAAGTCTTTTCATACTCCATGGAGTATTAAATAGGCAACACTGATTCCCATAGTTTAAATTGCTTCCTCTGTCAAGGTAAATCCTGCGCTCAGCCTCTCTCCATCTCATGTTCATTTTGCTGGCTTTAGCACACTGCTTCTCCCTAATTGACCAATTATGACCACTGTAACTAAATCAATCGTCCATCTAGAGGTGGATTCCTGCATTTATTTATCTGGATCAGGAATGCTGTAGATAACAAGTCATTAGAAATTACACTTTCCAAGACACAGATATCATGAGCCTGACTGGCAAAGAATGAGCTTTTAGATAAGAAAGAAAGCTTAGGAGGGTCAATTAGGTTATAATTGGCTTGGATCCTTGCACTCTCATACACTGGCTTTATTAAAAACCCATAGTTGGAGACAATAGCTTATCTTTGCTTCAGCACAATTATTTTTAAAATGGGGCTGCACCATTTGGAGGTTGCCAACTTATGATATCCACTACCAACAAATCTGAGATTATAAAACCCTGAAACCCATCAGATTATAAAGTTAAAGGTCATCCTGGAGGGAAGATAGAGAGGACAAAAGAACTGTTCTTCTGCCAAGCTAAGCTCAAGCCTCTGCAGAGCGTGACTGACTTCTGAAATAAAACACCACAGATTTGAAAGGACCCAGACTGCTTCGAGCTATGTGAGCCCTACAGCTGAACCATTCCTCTTGGTGTTCAGATGAGGTTTCCCTAACCTGGAAGTGTCTTGGCAGCTCTATTAATATCACAAAGCAATCCCCTGTTACAAGCATTTGCTCTGGAGAAGGAGAGAGAAAGCGTCTTAAGTCTTTCTCAAACTGATTTTCTCAGCTCTCTCTCTAGACCTCTGCTTTCAACCTAGTGAAAGGGAAAAATGTGGCTGTAATGAAACTAGCCAGCAAGTACAAAGCTAAGGAGCTGCTCATATGGTACTGCGTTCCCCAGCGCAGCCCTTTCTTTGACAAGGCCTGCAGGACTAGCATTCCTACTTGTTTTCCTACTGCCCATCTGGTTCTGCTGGAGGGTACCTTTTCCCCTCAGTATTGAACTAAGCACCCTTGCTCTGTGGGATCTGGTGAGACCATTATTGTTGATTTGCTCTACGCCTTGGTTTGCAAATGTCAAGGTCAACCTTAGGTATTTCAGATAACAGGGAAGCCAGATTGCTTGAAGGGAGGCATCCAGAATAGCATCAGAATGAGCGTGTAGCACTCAGTGATCATCATCAGCATTTTTTTTCTGTTGCGTTGTTGCTCTCACACCTTGTCTTTGTACAATAGGATTTGTACGAAAGGCATGGGAACTGGGAGCTCTTGAATCCCAATCTCATTTTTGCTCCTTGCTAGTCATTTGTCTTGGATCAAGATATTCATGGCTTTACACATCTGCTTCTGAAGGTATCATGAGGACTCACCACACACGTTTATAAAAAATGGCTTCTACACACAGTATTATGTGATTTACAGTCAGCATAATGCTGAGCTTGGAGAGCAACAGCAACATGGCCCTTCTGATACATCCAAAGACTTCTGAGGAACACTGTAATGATGGCTTCTGAGATGGCTGATGATCAAGATTCCTTCCAAATAAATCCTCCCCTTGGAAATAAACTCTAGGATGGATTCAGGGAGTTCCCCATGTTGTTTTTGTTTATAAGCTTTCCTCACCTGCCCCATTTCTTACAGACTGTTTTAATATTGGGGAAAGGAAGAATGAAAGAAAGGATTGCAAAAATTTATCAGGTTTTTGTTCCTAGAAAGTGCAAAAGTTTGTTGAGATCTTGTCACTATTTAATTCACCCTGAATACACATACGACTTAAAAATCAGAGCAATAAGGGGCAAAAAAAAAAAATCCCTCCTTTACAGGGCAAGCAGCACAACTTTATAAAGCATGCATTCATAGAATAAATTTCCTGTAATAAACATCTGCCTTTTTACCATATATTTTATAATCTGTCAGCTACATCTTACTTGTATGTGCAATAGCCACTAATTAAAAAAAGAGAAAGAAAAAACATGCATTTTTATCCACATTTAGCCTGAAGTGGCTTCATAATGTATGGCTTCAGTTTGCTGCTGCTGTGATTGAGAGCTGGAGAAAGGGAAGCCTCCAAGCAGGGATCATGGGAATATAAAGGGAATTGGCACTCACAACGAGCTGAGAAAGTCGTGGGCTTGTGGCCTCATTTTGACTCCTATCAATGCCAAGTGTAAAATAATAGTCTGATTCAGAGCTAAATGCCATCTAGATTTCCCACCGAGACCATTAATTCTCTTCTTTTATTGTGGCAGAAAGTATTAAATACCTTACGCTAGAATCAGGGTTTCATGCAGTATCTGTATTCCAATTACACAGCATCCCTTCCCAATTCAAGACATCGTATTGATTTGTTTGTGGGTAGGGAGAAATTTTTTTTTTCCCAAGTTAAGAGAGCAATTTATTTTTTCTTTACCCTGTAGTTCAAATTGCAGATGTTTTTGTCAAGCTGGTTCCTATCAGAGCTGGTGCATTAGCGAGGAGAGCGGTTGCTTGCAAAGGAATATGTGAACAGTGAACCTGTTTTGTCTGGCCAGATCACCTCTCTGCAATCTTTGAGGATTATAATCAATGACGAATTCCAAAGTGACACCTGCTAGAGACAGTCTAGCTAAATATTTGCAAGCTTTTCTGTTTCTGCCAAAGTTTTGGCAACCAGCCTGTAAAGAATGACTCCGAGCTGTGTTTCCACAATAGAGTGCTTCTAGGAATAACACAAACTGCTTTTTCTAGCCAATGCAAAAGACATTTGCCCCTCTATCACCACAAAACCAATATTAAGCAGCTGCTCAGCACTGCTTTCTGAAGGCACTTCTATCACCGGTCAGCAGAATTTAATAACATCCAGATTTAATCCCATGGACTGGAGCTGTGCTCCCAGGAGACACACAGGGTGTATGATGGGGGGTGATTTGAAATTCAAGTTCTCTCACAGGCAAGGGAACAGCTGGAGATATTCTTGGCTGAAACATTTAGAATGGGCCTGATGGACAGATTTGAAAGGACAGTGGCAAATTATGCTTTGAGGTTTATTTTTTCACTTGGTGCTGGAATCACTCTTGTAATAAGCCCAGAAGAATTCCTCAGTCAACCTTTTTTCCTTTTGACAAATACAAGGTCTTAGATGTGTGTTTTAGAAATGCAACGAAAGGAGAATTAGGCTAGAAGGATAAGTAGTCTAGCTGACACCCAGAAAGTCAAGCACAGGCATCTTTGGGGTGCACATCACCAGTTCCTGTCGGGGGTTAGGGGACATTGATGTGGAACATCAACAAGTTTCCCAGCAGACTCTTCCAGTTGCACTGGGTTTTGTAGAACAGCAGCCTACCATCCTAGGCTTTGTGGTCCCTATAGGGAGGTGAGGATCTTCTGAAGATGGTCAATGCACCCAGTGTTGTCCCAGGAACCTAAATTGGGTATTTCCAGTGATGGTGGGAACCTTCCATGCCTCTCCTGTTCCACATCATCCTTCTCTGCCCACCTACCAAAAAAGGTCATACTGACACCAAAGTAATTCAAAGTGACAACCAACTGTTCATTATTCTTCATGAAATTGTTTTTTTGGCTTGTGATGGAGGGTGCTTGCTAAGGTGGGAAGAAGCATGTGTTTACACTGAGGTATTCATAGAGATCTGCATAAAGCCCAATATATATATTACCAAAAGTTTATCCTGCAGGACAGATGTTCCTCTTATTCCTGTCTTACTGTTTTGCCCTGTCACTTTGGGGGAAAGATTAAATTAAAATTATAAATTCTGCATGGAAAAGAGGTACTAAACAAGTCTGAGATGTCAAATAGGAGAGCTGGGTGTAGGAAAACACTGAGTACTTAAAGACAGGCAATCTAAAAAGACAAACAAGCAAACCCTATTGTGACCAGGCTGCTGGAGTTTTGGAAATTCAGGTGCTGAATGGAAGAGAGGGCTAAGAAAATTTACTTCCAGTAGAAATCAAATGTAAGTAAAGTCAGATGAGAATAAAGCCTGGTTCAGGCATATTTCCAGGACAGCTTTAGTTCATTGCAGGCTGCAAACACTGCAGTCCCCCTCGTGCAATGAGGTGATCTACTGTAAATTGAACTGCCATGTCACATTAAAAAAACTCCACCAAAACCATCCAGAGACAGTGAAAATAACTGTGGTGAGCTGCAGCAACCTGCAACCCTACTGGGTCACACATCTTCCACTAGAAAGGGCTTCACTAATGTCGTGGGTTTACCCCAGCCAGCAGCTGGTCTCTCCACTATCAGCGCTGCTTCCAGCACAAATCCAAAACACAGCTCCATACTAGCTACTGTGAAGAAAATCAACTCTCTCTCAGCTGAAACCAGAACAACTAAGAAAGCCACCAGGTGATGTGCCAGCCCAGTCCAGGGAGCTCCCATGGTGATGGTCTGGGGGGTTGTACTAGAAACACCAATGAACAGGCCAACGGAAAGCAGGAAGGGAGTATGCAACAAAGTCTGCCCTGGACCTTCCCAGCATCACCCATGTGATCGGCCCTCAGCATCACGGCTTGCTTGGATTAAGGCAGGCAGCACGCCTTCGCAGTGTTTAGCTGTATTTAACGACAGTAATAACTCTTATCCCCATCCCAAGGATTCCACTGCTCAACTTACAGGAACAACAGCATCTCTTCACAACCATTATGTCAAAACAGAAATCTCCCTCCTCTGCACACATACCTGCTGTGCGATCACCTCTAGTCTCGCTCGCTCGTGCCTTCTGCCTGCAGCACCCTCTGTGAAGGGCAAGGGCTTCGCTGATGGTGCTTGGCCATCTCCATCCCCTCTCATGCTTTTCTTCTTGTGACAGGCAATAAGGATACAGCAGGGAGGAAAAACACAGGTTTCTGAAAACTTTCAAGAATTTCTTCACTGAGCCCTTCATCACACAGCATCCTCTCTCTGGAGTTCATCTCGCAGTCAGGCTATCTGTGCTCTTCTACTGCTTCCAGTTTTGTTACTCTCTTCTCAGTCTCTGCGTGCTTGTAAATAATGCAGCCCTGCCAAAAACTCCCCTCCCAAAACCACTCCCCAGCATTTGTCATCAGCTCCCACCTAACGCTCTTCACTCAAACCACCTGCCTCAAATCAAATGCCCTGCTGGAAGCAACCCTAAGCCTCAGCCTCAGCTACAGCACAGCATTTTGTACACTCCTTCCCCACAGCCGAAGCTCCTTGGTCAGGCTGAAATTCCCAGAGCAGAGCCAAATGTCCCTTTTGGTTTGGAAATGGGCATCCTGGGGGAGGTAGTCCAACTCATAGGCTATTGTTACAGGAAGGGGATGTGGTGCTGGAGAAGAATGAGACACAAACACCTCCAAGGTACCTCCTGTGGAGGATGCATTTTAACCTGAAAAAAAAAATAATCTCAGATTGTTTCCAAAAAGACACCAGCTTGGTAGTTTTCCATTGTTTTCAGGATCTTTAAGATTTTTTAAGCCTTATAAGGCTTTAAGCCTGTCCTTGGTACCTTTTCACTTGCCAGCAGTGGTCTGGTAAAGCCATGCTAGAACCTCCACTTCTACCAGGGATGCTGAGATCCTACCTCAGCTGTCCTTCATGTTCTTCACTAAGAAAATTACTTCATAGCAGAAGTGTTTGGGTTTTTTTGCTTCGAAAATAAAAAAGTTACTCTGCACACCTTTTTCTTAACAATTCTGGGCCAGAAGTTCAGCTCATAGCAGCTGGTGTAACTCCATGGTATTCAGTGGAGTGAATGAGGAACGATCAGGGTAACATTTGGCTTTAGTAATGTGGGATTACAAATGAGAGATTTCTGGGTGTTTTTTT
>VWZZ01003349.1:571628-670997 GCA_013399095.1 Psophia crepitans | reverse complement strand
AATCTCCCCTCTTTCAGCTTAAGGCCATTACCCCTTGTCCTATCACTATATACCCTCATAAACAGTCCGTCCCCATCCAGCCCCCTTTAGGTACTGGAAGGCTGCAATAAGGTCTCCCCAGAACCTTCTCTTCTCCAAGCTGAACAACCCAACTCTCCCAGCCTGTCCTCATAAGAGAGGTGCTCCAGCCCTCTGACCATCTTCATGGCCCTCCTCTGGATTTGCTCCTGCAGCTCCATGTCTTTCCTGTACTGGGGACCCCAGAGCTGGACGCAGTACTCCAGGTGAGGTCTCACAAGAGCAGAGTAGAGGGGCAGAATCACCTCCCTCGACCTGCTGGTCATGCTTCTTTTGATGCAACCCGGGACACGGCTGGCTTTCTGGGCTGTAAGTGCACACTGCTGGCTCATGTTGAGCCTTTCATCAACCAACACAACCAAGTCCTTCTCCTCAGGGCTGCTCTTGATCCATTGTCCACTCAGCCTGTAGTTGTGCTTGAGGTTGCCCCAAACCATGTGCAGGACCTTGCACTTGGCCTTGTTGAACCTCATGCAGTTTGCACAGGCCCATCCCTCTAGCCTGTCAAGATTCCTCTGGATGGCATCCCTTCCCTCCAGTGTGTGGACTGTACCACACAGCTTGGTGTCACTGGCAAACTTGCTCAAGGTACATTCAATCTCACTGTCCATGTTGTCAACAAAGATGTTAAACAGCACGGGTCCCAACACTAACCCCTGAGGAACCCCACTTGTCACTAGTCTCCAGCTGGACGTTGAGCTGTTGACTGCAATTCTCTGAGTGTGACTATCCAGTCAGTTCCTTATCCACCAAGTGGTCCATCCATTGAATCCATATCTCTCCAATGTAGAGACAAGGATGTCTTGTGGGACAGTGTCAAGTGCTTTGTACAAGTCCTGGTAGGTGACATCGCTTGTTCATCCCTTGTCCACCAATGCTGTAACCCCATTATAGAAGGCCACCAAATTTGGCAGGCACTGTTTTCCCTGAGTGAAGCCATGTTGGCTGTCACCAGTCACCTCCTTATCTTCCATGTGCCTGAGCATAGTTTCCAGGAGGATCTGCTCCATGATCCTGCCAGGCACAGAGGTGAGGCTGACTGGCTGGTAGTTCTCCAGGTCTCCCTTTATTTCCTTTTTAAAAATGGGGTTGTTTCCCCTTTTCCAGTCACCGGACTGCCACTGTTTCTCAAATATGGTGGACAGTGGCTTAGCCTTAACCAGTTCTCTCTGCATCTCATCAGGTCCCATGGACTTGTGCAACTTCAGGTTCCTTAGACGGTCTTAAACCTGACCTTCTCCTACAGTGGGTGGTTCTTCATTCTCCCAGTCCCTGCCTTTGTGCCTTCTGTGACTTGGGTAGTGTGGCTGGAGAGCTTGTTGCTGAAGACTGAGGCAAAAAAGACATTCAGTACCTCAGCCTTTAGCTTTCCTAACCTCATCCCTGGCTGCTTGAACAGCTCCTCTGTATTCCTTCCAGGCTACGTGCCCTTGCTTCCACCCTCTGTAGGCTTCATTTTTGTGTTTGGGTTTGTCCAGGAGCTCCGTGCCCATCCATGTGGTTCTCCCAGTGTTTTTGCCTGACTTCATCTTTGTTGGGATGCATCAGTCCTGGGCTTGGAGGTGGTGATCTTTGAATACTAGCCAGCTGTCCTGGGTCTCTCTTCCCTCCAGGGCTTTTGTCCCAGGGTACTCTACCAAGCAAGTCCCAGAAGAGGCCAATAGCTGTTCTCCTGAAGTGCAGGGTAGTGAGCTTGCTGTACACCCTCCTCACTGCCCTGAGGATCTTGAACTCCACCATTTTATGGTCACTACAGCCAAGGCTGCCCTTGAGCTCCACATTTCCCAGCAGCCTCTCCTTGTTGGCGAGAACAGGGTCCAGCATGGTACCTCTCCTCTTTGGCTCCTCTGCTACTTGGAGAAGGACGTTATCATCAACACATTCCATGAACCTGCTGGATTGCTTATGCCCTGCCGTTTTCCCTCCAACAGACAGTGAGGTGCTGCTCCTGTCTATTTAGGGCCTCATCTGCTCGGATGGCCTGTAGCAGACTCCCACTGTAGTGTCACCTTTCCCTGCCCTCCCTTTACTCCTGACCCATAGACTCTCAGTCAGCTCCTCACACATCCCCAGGCAGAGCTCCATTTCTTTTCTGTTTGTAACCTCCTGAAACTGGGAAAAAAGCATTCTTGCATTACGGACATTGCTCTTATTTAATAATAATAATAAAAAAGGCAAAACAAATCACCAAATATCATTCTGGGCACACACCGGTAACTTTTGTCACCATGCCAGCACATGATTAGAAAAAACCTTGACAAAAATTACCTTTGAAAATAACTTACCATTTCTTCTTCAATCTTTTCATCTCCTTTCACTGTGTTTTGGTTGAAAAGCAACAATAGAAAGTCAGAGGTGGGAGGAAAGACATTTTCGTGACAGGATTGTGGAATATGCAACGACTTGGGTAAAAACACTTCTTGCCGGTCTCATTTGTATTCACTAACTCAGTAGGTTTTTCTTTTTTTTTTATGTACACATATACATGTACAAACACGCAGGTGGTGCCAGGATAATTTTTTTCTGTGTTTACAGTACATTTCCCACTTTGCCTTTGTCATCCTCACTGTTTTTAAATAATAATCATTATCCCAGCTTTTCATTTGAGAAGCAGATCATGCCAGCAATGTAAAGACGATGGCACCTCATTTCCTGTGATCTTCAAATCAAAATTTAGGTGTTCAGCTCTTCAATTGTGTTGTAAGAAAACAAAGATAAAGAGTGTAGTGTTGTTGCCTTGTTTGGGTTTTGGATTTTCCCTATTTCCAAAGGAATAAAGGGACCAAAGCATTGAAGGCTTTATCTTGGAAAAGTATTATTCTTGTTGTTCTCAAAGAACAAAGCTTTTCTTTTAAAATATTTTAATGGTTTTTATCTGCTTCCATCCATCTCCTGGTCTCCTACTCCTCTGGCTGCTCTATAATTTCAGAGCTGTATCTTAGGCAGAGAGCGCTTCAGTAAATTTTGTTCAGCTTCATTTTGTTTGGAGGGGATAAACCGAACTGAGATCTGGAGTAATGCAGGGGGTTTCTGGGTGTGGGGATTCAGTTGCTTCTTTTGCCCACATTTGTCAAATCAAAACTCAATCGGGCAACTTAACTGGCTGCCAAAACAGGAACTTAGGAATATAAATATATACATTTTAAAATATTGGACACAATTGTAAGGTTAGCAGAATTTTAAATTCCAAAATGTTCATTTCATGGTGCCCTAGACAGGAGAAAATGAGTTTGCTTTTCTCATTTACAAAGTTTTATCCTGGAGAACTCCGAGTTTAGCAGGATTATTCCTGACTTACAAGAGGAGAGGGAAGTGCTGCTTCCCTGTCCCTGGTGGAATTTTCCTTACTGTCCACAGCATGCCCTTCCTATGGAACAACAGGGAGATGGGAGGGAGCTATTCAATATATGGGAAAACAAAAGTAGCTATTGATTTTGAATTTGATGGCAGATATTGCAGTGATCTCATCTTCACTTCTGGTAATTCCCTTTACGCAACTTTATTCACAACTGTATGTATGCACCTGCTTCCTCACATTGGCAATTGTGGTTCAGGATGATTTTAACACAGATCAAATCCAGTTCTGCAGCGTGGTCCGGGGAGAGTCTAGCAATGATGAGCCAGATGTTGTTGTAGGTATGAGGATAATGGCTGTGAAATCTCCAAATCTACCAATGGATTTGAACAGGGACACCAGGAAAAAGTATTGCAATCTTGGTTAGAGTTCTGGGAAACACAGACCAAAAGATATTCATGTTACCCACCATTACTCTGTCCTCAAGACTCATTTAGTCACCCCCTCAATGTTAACTGTTCAAGAGGAGCCAAGACAAATGAAGAGGATCTAATTCCTTGACACAAATCTACAGTAATGTGCTAATCAGTGCTAAAATGGTTCTTAAAAATCTTTTTTTCAAATCCATACATGAACACTATTGTCATGGTTTTACCCCAGCTGGCAGGTGAGCACCACGCAGCCACTCACTCATTCCCCCCAGTGAGATGGGGGAGAGAATTGGAAGAGTGAAAGTGAAAAAACTCATGGGTTGAGATAAAGGCAGTTAAATAGGTAAAGCAAAAGCCACGTGCACAGGCAAAGCCAAACAAGGAATTCACTCCCCACTCCCCATGGGCAGGCAGGTGTTCAGCCATCCCCAGGACAGCAGGGCTCCGTCATGTGTAATGGGTACTTGGGAAGACAAACACCATCACTCTGAACCCCGCCACTGCCCTTATAAACCGAGCATGACATCATATGGTAGGAAATATCCCTTTGGTCAGTTGGGGTCAGCTGTCCTGTCTGTCCCCTCCCAGCTTCTTGTGTACCCCCAGCCGTCCCACCAGTGGGGCCAATGTGAGAAGCAGAAAAGGCCTTGGCTCTGTGTGAGCACTGCTCAGCAACAACAAAAACACCTCTGTATAGCAAAAACATCTCTATATTATCGACACTATTTCTAGCACAAACCCAAAATACAGCCCCATACTAGCTGCTATGAAAAAAATTAACACTCTCTCAGCTGAAACCAGGACAACTACCTACCTCCAGTGTCATAACTAAGCTAAGGGCTGAGCAGAGCTCAGCCAGGCCATAGATCTGGTACTGAGAAATCAAACATTGGAACCGACACACTCAAAAGACATGGCATACGGCACCTGAACCCACAGTTTCACCCATGTTGGGCATCCCTGGGTAGTTGACAAGGCCAGCTCTGCCCTGGTGTAGATGGTCAAAGTGTAGTCATCACACTGATGGAGAGGTAGATACCAGCTGAACCAGACCATCCCAGATCTGGAAAGCTTTCTGTGGTGCCCAGACCTCCTCTTTGCCCAAAAGGATGCAGCAACATCTTTAATACATTGTATCTACATAAATATATGGATAATAAATGTATTGGTTCAGGAATAAGCAAGAATTCAAGGAGCTGTCCACAGCTAATGATCCTGTCCTTTAGACTAGGTTATAAAACCAGAGAGGACTCCTCTCTGCCTTGACCCAGTTCAGCTTTTGCTGACTGTCAGTGGGGATTTTTATCACTGATGGCAAAGAAGTATACAGCTACATCAGTGCCACGAGTTTTTGCAAATCTTATTCATGCTC
This sequence comes from Psophia crepitans, assembly GCA_013399095.1. Classification (NCBI taxonomy): domain Eukaryota; kingdom Metazoa; phylum Chordata; class Aves; order Gruiformes; family Psophiidae; genus Psophia; species Psophia crepitans. The sequence goes on along the minus strand of VWZZ01003349.1, from coordinate 665,821 downwards.
AACTCAGACACAAGTCCTCTCCATCTTATTTTCACAAGCACGGAGAGGTACTCAATAGAGGCGGAAGGTCAGGGTTTTTTTGCACTGAACAGCTATTAAAGAACCTAACCATCACACTCACAGAAGACTGCAGATCCAATTTTACATAAGATGAATGGCAAAATGTTGAGCCTTTGGTTTTCAATTTGCCTTGTTTTCTCATGTCCCCAGATCTGTAACAAAGGAGGGGATAATGCACCTTTCCTGCATCCATCACCTGCCAGCTCTCGTGGCTCCTGCCCAACCTACCTAACGATCCTGGCACCTGGCCTCCCCTTCTCTAGAGTAGCCTCTTTTGTCACTGACCAACTAACTAGGCCTTGCAGGCACAGTACCCACATGGGCAGGCAACAAGGCCTAAAACAATTACAGTTTTTATTTTTTAAAAAAGGTACCAGATGTTTACTGAATCTTACCCAAAGGGATTTCATGGCAGCCTCAGCGTGCTCCCAACAGAATGGCATTTTCGAGTCTCCAAATAGCAAGATTCCATTAATTCTTCTACAGGCTCATATTTCTAGCAGGCCCCTGGGTTTTTCTTGTTTTTCTCCAAATGGTGCAACAGATATCAGTGGAGGAGGACTGCCACTCATGCCACGTGGCACCATTTCTCAGCAGTTAGGGCATTTTTCAAAGTTTTGGTGTGTCACTGCTTCTCAGCACCAGAATGTAAGTGAAGGACACCACTGAAGTTTGGGGCTGTCAGGATACCAAACATTCCATGAGGGTTGAATTGCACCTGCAGGATGGGAGACTAATTGGAATAATCCAGGGAGGGGGAAGGGTTAGAAACCCTTAGAAATATGAAAAAGCTCACAACCACCAAAGGACGTCATAGTGAAGGAGAGAGAGAGCACAAGATATATACAAGGTTATGGTGTGTACAAACTCTTCAGTCTAGTTCACTTTATCTCCACTAATGGTGCATTATTACCCGTTAGTGTGGAGCAAGATTAATCAACAGGTGACCAAAGAAAAGACAGCTGCCTGTACAGCACTACCATTGCACACCAGCCACACGCCAAGGCAGTGACCTCAGGTCTCCTGACACTTCCCAGCCCCCAGGAGTTTAGCAGCCTCCATGCTTTGCACATCTGCAGTTTGGACCAGCCAGCGTTGGCTGCCGCATCCCAGTGCAGATGATTTATGAAGTCAAACAGGCTTGGGAAGCCCCCACTTGTCCACAAGCAATGCTTACACCTCTGTTTCAGGCCAAGGGAGGTTGAGACCAGACTCCTTCCCACGATACCTGCTACAGCAGGACTTGGAAAGCCGACACTGCTCATAAATCACTCCAGTGGGGGAGAAGCCTTTATCAAAGCGACCCTTTTGTCTGTTCTGTATCCAATAGCCATGATTCTGCAATAAAGGCAGAAATATTGTTGACTTCCACAGTAATTTACTACAGGGAGAAATCAGGTAGTAGGCTCAATACAAACTTGACAGCTATAACTAGCACTCAGCTGTGTGCTGAGGAAGCCTGACCTTCTTACTCCATAGGAAAGGAAGATAGGATTGCTTGTGGTGTTTTCTTGCTATTTGTCATCTGTCACCTCCCTTGTCATTGCCTCCCAATTTCCCTTTTATTTTACATATATAGTTTTTGGCACTTTTGTTTTCTCTGGACTTTTGTTCAAGACAAGGAAGGTAAAAATGAAACCAAAGGACAAATACCTCCTGAAGGAAGGATTGCAAGACAGCCACCAGAAGCAGACATCTGTGTTTTTTGAGACTGGCAGGAGACAGAAAAAGGAGTGAGGGCATCCTTAATGTGAAATGGCATCCTTAACGTGAAATGTATACGCAGAACAGTAATTCAGGAGGCCAAGAGGACACAGTTAAGTTCATGCACACCTTCCCAGTGGAGGACTACTGAATAGTTAACTAAGATTTTTAATTAACTTATTACAAGCTCATAGTGATTTAAAAAAAATATTAACTGCCTGGAGGAATTAAATCCTACCTGTCCACATCTCTTTTTCCTGATGCAGTTTGATATCTTGTGGGATTCCTACAGCAGAGATAAATACTTTCCGTTGATAGTCCCCCAGAGTTTCACAGCACCTTCCCTCCATCTGTCTGTGCTATCTCCACAAGGAGCCTGTGGCAGGGTAGAAAGCCTAGAAACGTACTATCTGTATCCAGAATGCATTTCATAACCCACTAGCTACCACAAAGAATACTTTTACAACACATCTGTAGATAGAATTTGCAGTATTAAAGAGAGGGAGTTTACAGTCTGAACACTGATGAGAATGACACATTTTGATCCACAGGTGCTCCACAGACATACGTGTCTCCAAGCAGATTTTCTTTGAACAAGACAGGCAAAAGATAACACGTGGGCCACTTGCAGGCAGGCTGTGAGCAGACTAGATGAATCACTGTTGTTTTACAAGACGCTTCAGTGGTAAATGTGGATGGATGTGCCTGGAGGAGGGGCAGCGTAGAAACTGGGACTTGGCATGGTGCATTTGATGCTTTGTACGCTGGACAAGGAGACAGATGATCCTGCGGAGGTGGGTTATACACTGCAAAAGTGCCAAAACTGTGCCCAGCCCATGCCAGGGACCAACCTTGCACGTAGCTGCATTGGCATATTAGGAGAAGCAATGAACCAGCTATGCTTGGCTTCCAGCACCAGGACCTTAGACAACCTTTGGCTCAGCAAATGGGCATTTCAGAAGACTCAAGCAGTACCAATGAAAACGCTTGGGTGTTGTTTGGGGGCTAGCTTTTGGCATCCCATTTCATTTAGTGGTAAAGATATACCGAAACACTACGGGCTCACATCCTTTTCTTCTGAAGGAGTTGTGATGGGGATGGCAGGAAAGCATCTTCCAGTGTCTGTGTTATCTAGGAAAGGAAATACAAAGTAAATACTTTTTCCTCAGTCCATGGTTTGACACCTTGTCTTTTCACTTCTTTTTCTCCAGTGGCCGAGGGTTCATTTGTCATACTTAAAAAGAAGGGATCTTCAGAAGATCATCACAACCACTACAGGTGTCTCCCTTCAGCTCCCAACGTGATTTCTTCAGATGATGGAGTCAGGGCATGTTGCAAACAGCATTGCAATGGCTGATAACTCTGCACCTACCCCCTCCAAGATGTTGAGGTATTTAAGGACCCCCTCTTCATCTCTTCCACTACTAAAGAAAGCTTGTATTGCATTTGTGTGACAGCTTGCAAGGAGAGCAGAGGGCAGGAGACCAGCAGGTTAGCACCAGCAGCCTGTATTCATTAGACAAGCTTTGCAATGAGAAGTTAACGGTGGGGAAGCAGAGAACTGAAAATACTCTTTGGGAGCTAAATCCCTCTTAGCTCAACACTCCAGATGTCAGTTCTGCTGCCTTTTCCTCCTGCTTTTTTTCCCTCTCATCATTGATCTAGTTGGGAAGTTACCCTGTGTCATCCACTGAGTCCAGGTCCCATTCCCTAGGCTCCAGGGCTGCTGAGGACCACCTCAGTGCAAACCTTCCTCTTGAGGGTAAATCAAGAAAAAAATGAAAGTAAAATTGACAGCAAGAGTAACTTTGGTGGAACAGTGTGTTACTAGCAGTGTTATTGCATCCACTGACTTTATTAGTGTGTATACACAACGTGCAATAATGTAATTAGATTTCACAATGTGTAATAATGATTTTTATGCAGTGCAGTGGCTGCACATTAGGGAAGGGAACTGGTTTGCATTACGGAGCTAGCACAGATCTTGGGCCAGTACTTCGTACCTGACAGTGCATCCGTTGGGTCTCAGGCCTGGGCTATAATCCAGTAAGAGTTGGAGAACAGCCTAGGGCAGGGATTTTATTCCCTGTGTCTCCAGAGATGCCCCTCTGCTGCCTCCTGCCCCATACTTTCCTGTGTGGGCACCATCACCAGGGAACCCAGCCCACAGCTCCTCCTTGCATCTAAACAGCCTAGGGCCAAAGAGTGGCCAGTAAGGGGATACTAAGGACACAGAAGGGAGAGGGATCTTGAAAGCCCTCCTTGACCACCCAAATATCCTCTCCATAGAGGAACTGAGCCCCTGATCCAGAGACACTCACTGTGCTCAAGTGCAGCTGCTGATGTGTGAGTCAGGGGATGCAAAGCCTGGCACAGTTTACCTCTTAGCATAGACGGGGACAAATACATTCCAGCATCATGTCTCCTATTTTAGCCCTTGACAACCACACTGAAACACTTGTGGCACATGCTGGAAAAGGGCACTGCATCAACCAACTCGCATGACCAGCGACGCAGCGGAGAAACCACGGCTTGCACGACCAGCAGAAACGCAGCCGCTTGGCTCCAGCACGTCCAAAGCTTGGCTTAACTTTCCACGGCCAATGGCACCACACGGCGCTGCGACTTGCTCTTGAAAAGCTAATTGTGGCAACAAACAATTTACGACATCAGAATAAATCATTGCTTCGCTTTCCCTCCGAGCGAGCTTGTTTTAAATGCCACTTGCTCTGTCTCCACTGTTAATGAGCACGGGTTGACCCATTTATTCTCTGCTGCACTTTCTGCAGCAAATCATGACTTTACTGCAGAGGTATAGAATCTTAGAGCCACAATTTCACTGGCAAGATTTTTTGCTTGTGAACCCATTAGTATTTTCCCGGAACAGTTTTTCCTCCCTCGTCTTGCTAGAATAGAGAATTGCTCTTTTGCAGGTCTATTCTCTCCGTTATTCCCTTGGTTTGAGTGAAATATATATGAGATGACTCAGAGTTTGAACTCTCAGTATATGTTTCTAATACAAAGTCTCTGTGTGTCTGGGGACCTAAGACAGATATTTAATTTTAGATAAGAAATACCGGTGACATCATGCCTTTGATTTCTTTGCTGGATGTCTGTGCAGCCAGCACACAGTGAATCTGTTCAGCCGTAACAGCCTCACTGCATTTAGGAAGCCGCTTAATATTCAGCGTAGGTACAGAGCAGTGGGCAGCCACTGGTCCTCTTGGGTGGTGCTTAGCAGGAGTGCAGACTGGAGCTTTTAACCCTGGTGAATCCATACAATAACACATATGTAAGGGTAACGGATCTTGCAAGGAAAACTAGGTTTTCCAAGACCTTTTTGACCTGCTGCTGCATCCCCTGGACAGCAAAACTCTAAGCAGAGTGCATCAGCATGAGGGCCAGCTACCCCTACTGCACAGACCACCTTGCACGTGTTGATTTATACCCCATCAACACACAACCTGAAGAGGTTGAATTTAGCCTCACCATCAGTGACTTCAGCTTCCCACAGCAGCAGATGCCAGCAAGTGCATCCAAGCAGAAGGAAGTATGCACATAACAGCTTCATTTTTAGCTTTACAGCTTAAAAAAATACGACATGCCTTCATTTTATTTTGAAACATGACTAACTAAAAGCTCATATGCATGGAGAGAAGCTTGAGAAAAAAAAATCAGACTCCTGCAGCAACACCTTTTAGTTGAGACCATTTTGGTGACATTACAGTGACAAATTTTCAGCCTTTCCTACAATTTTATACCTTCTTACACAGCAGGTGTTATCCAAAAAGATGTAGGAGAGATATTAGCATGGATAAACAGGGCATAAGACAGGAAATAAAATCTAATTGCTGAGACATGAGGCAAACTGCAGTACTTGCACATCAGCAGAAACAGTTAGCACACAAGGGCAGCTTACCAAGGGGTTCAGCAGGTTCCTCATTCCTCAAAAACTGCAGTCAGCCTTGAAACATCTTCCTAAAGGTTAGTTTCCCGTTTAGCCAGACGTTATAAATTTGATGCAAGAACTAACAGCTTCATCACTTTGGTCAGCATCGAGGAACCCACCCACAGTATCCCTCTGGGTTTGCTAAGGGGCCTCTAAGCAACACCCAGACATGCAGCTGTTACTTTGCCAATTAGGGACCAGAGTTAACATCTAGGTGGTGGGCACAGAGCTGATAAATCAGCTCCCAGCCTTCATACAACATGCTTATGTTGTTAACTTTTTTTTTTTTTAGGCCTTGTCAGGTGCATCTCCTAATTGCCTAAATGAACAATGAAGAAACCTGCAGATTATAGAAGTCACAGTTAAGAGACAGAAGCTAGATGAGAATAAATGGTGGGAGCCCGGTTCTGAGCATCCCAAAGGTATGTCTAACCCTATTCAAAGGGGGTAACACCTCTCAGCTGCAGGGCTGTGGTTTGGTACACCACCGTGGCCTCAGGTCAAAGTTAGGTCACGGCATACTTGAGGATGGCATGTTTTAACATCTGTTCTAAAGCCTGAAAACCACAAAACTGGTGCATATATGAGCTGCCTCTTACATAAATAGCTCATAAAGCATTACTGACTTTTTAGCTTGTACCGATGTGTTTGATTAATTTTGTGTCACTCTGCAAAAGAACAAAATCAAACCCACAAAATATCATTTAGGGCCCTTTGCCCTAATCACAATCCAAGGCTGTCCAACAAAAATGGCTAATAACGTAGCTCCGTGCCCCGAGAAAGGGTGAGTGCTATTCCTCAGTGAAATGAGGTTGATGAGGCTCAGCTGCCCCCACCACATTTCCACATCACTGACCAAGACAGCATCATTTCGCCCCACACCTCTACCTAAGAAGTTTCCTATTTAAAAACAAACCAAATCAAACCAAACCAAACCCCAAACACTACCTATCTATAAATCCCCTTAGTTTCAATGTGTGAATTTGCAATATGTGAGACATGCTTGGCTTTAGGTATTAACCAGCTGGAGTGCAAAGTGGATTTAAGGTAGAATGGTGGTGGCCATTCTTGGTTTGCTCATGGGAGAGATGTGGCGTTCGCTCTACAAGCCATGCACTGGCCATGGAAATAAAGCATCAGCGATACTACCAACTCCACAGCGAGCGGCTTTCCCCAGCGTCCCCCCTCCTGGGAGCCTATGCTCTTAAAGCTCGGGCTTTAAGGGTGCTGACATGCGAGGTTTACTCCCTTTTTAGCACTGTCAGCTGGTAACTATTGCTCAGCCAAACCTAATACTATTGTAATTTTTAACCTGTAAAAAAAAAAGAGGTTAAAAAAAATCATAATGGCATGAAGTACGGTTGAAGACTCAGCAGGGGTGCTTCCTCAGTTCCTCAGGGAGCTAGCAATGATTTCTGACCCCACAACAGGAGTCTGCAGATGCCAGGCTTTTTATATTATTTTTTTTTTCCCTCCCTTTCTTTAAAATGTAAAAAGGTGTAATATTTTACTGAAGCTCATTGTACATGATCTTACCAGTGCATTGGGTCAGGGAGTCCATGAGTTAATTCTGTGCTGGGTAACGAAGCATTGCCTTTAACTATGTTTAAGACTTCACCTCTTTGTTACCCAGCGTAGTGCCACTTGCTGCATTACCTGCAGTGAGCTGCAGCGCTCAACCCACCTTCTCTGGACACTACTTATTATTTTATATGCCTCTAACATGTCACTTCTTATGTTCCTCCACACTAAAAATATTCCTAAATGGCTCCTAAAAATGGCTCCTCTTTTATTTAATAAATCCTTTCAGTCTCTTTATTCCCTGGTGCCCTGGAGAAGCGGCGGCGTCCAAAGCAAACCCGTGGCACCTAATGGGAGCCTGGGATTAAGCCTCACTGGAGCGTTAGTCCCCGAAACCCATAGTGTGGGTTTTCTGCGTCACTGCCTTCCCAGCCGCGGCGCGCTGAGCAGATGCTTTCCTTACCCCCTTTGACCAGGTGTTCCTCCAGCTGTTGCAGGCAATATGACCCATGCAATCGAGATACTGCTTCACTTCATTTTTTCTGGAATTGGGATTTTCTCACAAGAGAGGGCAGCAGAATTCACCACTCTGGCATGCCGACGGGCCAGGCCTTGCGGACTGGCGTTACTGGGTCCCTCGGCGTCGGCTGGTGGTGCTCTCCTGCCCTGCGATCCAGCACAGGGCTGCGACCGGCGGGCAGTGACACCCACCACGCCTCAGGCCACGGGGCTCCTGCCTTTGCACTGGCCAGTGGCTCCTCGTTGCTTTATTAAACCTGCAGCAACGTCTCTAAGTATCGGGATTTTGACGTTGAGTTTGACACACTACCACTCAGATCTCCTGTATTAGGGTTGTATTATTTTTTATGTGAAATATTGCAGCAGCTAATTGCAATTACCAGAAAGCACATACAAGAGAGCTTGTTGATTGCCAGTAGACAAAGACACTTTGGAAATCTTGGATTTTGCTATAGATGAAAGCCTATAAATTTTAAAATAGAAACCACGTTATCGTTTACAATTTCCGTTTGCTAACAAGTTCTGCTAAACAAAATTGGTGGCTGATTAAGTAAACATTTATACATAAATAAAACAGTGAAGATCTCTTCAGTTATTGAGATGCAGCCAGTTCAGTCTCTCATAAATAATACAGTGATGAATCCTGGCGTTACAGTGCATGATAAAGCTACCTAGCCTCAAAATCTTAGGCAAACTAATCCATACGCATGAATCAATCAGTTCATTTCAGTCATACCGGCGTTATATAAATGTCACTAAAATCAATGTCTGAAAGACGTAACAGATTAATAAGTCCTCATGCGGTACATCTAACTGGTATGCAAACCTACAGCACGTAACTTCACGCCGAACACAGCTACACAAGTAGTTTGAATAAGTGATTTTAATAGAAAACTCAAGGGCAGGCCTGTAATGAGCAGGCGTGGATGAGAAAAATCTGGTGCATTATTAATTTCAGACAATACCGAGTTCTTTTTCATAATGTACATTTTATTAATGCTTTCCGTGATAGCTTTTCACACTGGTTCATCACCAGGAGTACAGTAATTACAATGTATTAAGATTCATTCCATGCCTGAGGAGTAAGGAAGTCCGGTTAAGATACGGAAAGCCGGTGAAACGTCAATCACGACTGACTCAGGGCCGGATTAAATCAAAACTCTGCCCTGGGGAACGCAGCAGCTGGGTGGGTCTGGTAACAGCACCTCCTGGACCTGCTCTTCGGTCAGTATCTGCCTCATCGGCTCACCTCCGCACGTAGCCTGTGCGCCACAGATATGCAGGCAGCGAACAGGAATCATCATTTTTATTAGGACTTGGGGTTGGTCTGGCTTGGGCTTGTCTTTACAACCATCACTATTAGTCACTGGGTGTCAGGCTCTTTGGGGTTGGGGAGAGAGAGACATTGAAGGTTGTCCTACATGCCTCCAAGAATAATTCTTCTGGACATAATGGCAAGGGATTAAGGTGCGGGATGATGGGGTTGTCCAGGGAGTGAAACTAATAGTGAGGGTTCTAATGCAAAAAACCCACCCAACCCAATCCAGGGAATTTCTGATTTCCTGCCATCTAGTGAAAAAAAAAAAAAACCCAGGGAATTTCTGCTTTCCTGCAACCAGAGAACCCTTTCATCCCATGCAGCACCCCAGAGCTCCCCAGGGTCCAGCAGCCCCACGCTCAGGATTTAGCACTGCCCCTGAAGGCTCTAGAAACCATAAAGATGGTTCCCTTGTGACTGTGAAACATCTTCAGCTTTCAAGCTTTTTTTAGTTATTTTACTTAATACGCAGTCTGATTTTCAGAATATTTCTGGCACAAAAATGGGGTGAGTTGTTCATATTTTTCATTGTTTTTCTCCCTGAAAAAAAAAGGCTGGCAGCCTTCACTGGGGAGCAAACCTGAGCCTCCCGGAGATGATGGCCACTTTGCCTGGGGACACCATACAAGGCTGGAGAAGTGGGCAAAGGAAGAGGTGTCCACGTGTGACAGACGAAAGCACGGTGGCTCCTGTGCACCGATTTGATTAATAGATGCGTTCCTTGGCACTGGCAGCTGTTAGGTGTTAATGGTAACAGCAGACCCGCAGAGCTGGATGACAGAGATATTCAAGTACCCAAGAGGAAAAGACCATCCCTGCAGCTCAGACTGAACCACTGGAAGCGAATTACTGCTCCAGATAGCCAAACACCTCAGTGCTTTGAGGCAGCTTCTGATTTCTTTTGATTCCCCACTTGTCTTGCCTTGCAAAGGCATAGGGGCTTCGCCCCAAAGATTATGCTGAACATGTTCAATAGCTGGTTTATGCTATCTGGCTTTTTAATGGGGATGGGACACTGCTGAAGAGAGAGACTTTTATGTCTAGAGAAAGTTACTCTGGGTCATTTTCAAAAATATCTTTTTTTTTCCTTAAGTCTGTTTTTTTTCTAATTTTCATTTCTAATTCAATTTTTTTTTTTTTTCTAATTTCCCTTCTGCTGCATGAATCCACATGGTCAGTCTCCAAGTAAACAAGGCAGAAGTAAGTTTTGAGTTGTGAAGGATGAAGGGAAAACCCCAAAGCTCCTCTCCTGCTTCCATCAGGTACCACGCTGCAGCAGCCCCACATCCAGCAAACACCGTGCAGCAGCACAGCCCTGCTGGGAGCGTTTCCGGACGACCGCTGCTGTGTCACAGCAGGGGACAGTGGATGACGACTCAATGTGGAACAGAGATTTAGCGGCTTTCACTCAGCTGATGCCACCCCCACAGCCTCGTTCCCCGGAGAGATATGGACACCACTCTGTGCTCATGCTAATAAAGCCGGACCCGGCAGCATTACTTATGACTTCTCAAATGCATTTAGGCATACAAAGGTGAGTACAACACACACATCCACATCCTCTCGTCTTCTCTCATGGACACAGCTACACAGACATAGGGACCTGCGCTGGCTCGCAGCCACCCACGCGGGGCACGGTCTTGCACACGCATTTGCACACATGCCAAGGAGAACTGCACGCACAGGTGCCGGCTGACATGAACACAGGTATCTATGCATGCCTCCATTTACCCAGCCGAACAGTTGGCCCAACAACATTAACAAGTCTTCAGGGTTTCATTTCTTATCTTTTTCTCTTTTTTTTTTTTCCTTCTTTTTTTAATTAATGCTAAAAGCCTTGGGAGAACCACACCGATGAGGTTTGCATCCCTCTGGTAATTTCTGCCCATCCCACCGCTCCCACACCTGCACCAAACAGTCCTCTGTTTGATGAGGATTGCAGCTGAGTATTTACACCAGCGGAGACCACGGGCCCAGCAAGTCCACACTGTTTACAGGAGCGAAGGAGAAACACCTGCCGAGTCCTCTGCCGGATGCATCTGTCATCTTCCGGGTGCCTCCTGTGCCCGTGGTGGCGGCACAGCTCGCTGTGAGACCCCGCACCGTGGTTTCCCATATACCTACCCCCAGCTGAGCTTATTGAGAAATGCTATCTTCAAGATACTAAGGCTCTTTTTTTTTTTCCAAAAAATATCTCTATTTACACAAGACAATAAAATCTGAGCAGCTTTTCCCCCAAAAAGCTGTTGCCAAGCAGAGCCGCTGCTGGACACGTGCTCTGGTCCCTACATACAAGGAACAGCTTTGCTCGACACGTGCACCAGTCCCTATTTACAAGCAACAGCTTTGCTTAACAGTACTCTGCTGGCAAGTTCAGCTTCTTCTGGTGTAAGGACTATTTCTTCGTCCCTCTCTTCCTTCCCTCATCACCTCTCAACATCCCTGTATTTACAGCAGGGACCTGGATCTGGCGAGGCCACCTTTATACAGCCCAGCTTGCGAGCACAGAGAGGGGCTCAGGACAGGGGGTTGAGCACGCTCAGCCATCTTTAAGTGTTTTCAAGTTGCAAAGCCAACATCGGGAGCAGATGAAACTGGTTTCTTATTACAAAAGACATTTTTTACCCTTTCTGTTCATCTTAAAAAAAAAAGCAACCAACCAAGCGTCAAGGGCACTTCCCAGGGCGCTGCCATGCACGGGGCAACGGGAATCTCAGCTGGGCTGTTTTCTCCTTGGGGACGCGAGGGTTTGACGAGGATTTTGGTCAAGCCTACTTTCTGCGGCCTCTCCCAGTGCATGATCCCAAGCGAGGGATGGGTAAACCGAGGCACAGAGAAGCTGAGGTGGCGTACCGGCATGGGCTCGCCAGGGCAGGCTCATCGGGTGCCCCAGGCGCTAGATGACACTATCTTCCATGGTGACTCGCCTGAAGACTGGCTCCTGCTTGGGTGTCCTTCCGCTTTCTGTGGAAAACAAGGGGAGAGCAGGTAAAGCACCAAAAGCATGACCCTGCAGCAAACACTAGCTATTTTTAAGACCATCTCCACCCTCAAACAAAGCACAGGATGCCCAGGCTTGACTTGAAAGAACAGGCTTACTCAGAGCAGGTGAATGTATTTATGGGCCAGCATCTCAACAGGAATTTCCTCCCACCCTTTTTGCTGCAGCTGGTGCAACAGATTTGCCTGGCTTTGTCCCCACACGACCCAGTTACTTGTTAAACTGCATGAGGACCAGCAGCATCAGTCACTGCTGCCCACTGCCCTCTAGATGAAGGGTGATGCTGAGGTACCTCTTTGCTCCTCTGGGTTTATCCCAGCTCAAACAAGGAGAGCCCAGGGCTGAATTGCAACCGTCAGCTTGTACCAGCCCAAGGGGGCTTGTTTGAGCAAACTGCTTTTTTTTTGTGCTCCCCCACTCCTTAATATAAATAGTCAGTAGAAATGACTGCAGAGTAAACAGATTTGTTTTGCTATCAGACATTATCTGAAGGGCCCTTCACATCCTGAGTGCTTTGCTTTACAGCTGCCTCTATAATCATTGCAGCCCCGGGGAGGAAAACGCCTCCTTTCATGCGCAGGTTGGGAAGAGGCAGCCAGGTGCAATTTGGGGTGAAAACACGCAGGCATTTTTATAAATAATATTTCAGGGAGAGGTTAAGATAGGATAAACACATTCAAGAAGAATTAAGAGCTGTCCTGCAGCCATTTTCTAAGTGTAAATCATTTCAGCCCACCTCCCACCCACCCAAGGGCCGGCCAATCTGTGCTGCTCTGCGTGGCTGCACAGAAAGTTTCACAGGGAAAGTGTAGGGGGCAGAGCCGGTAACCTTTCAGGTATCTCCCAGCTTGGCTATTTTGGTTGTTTTGGTTTTTTTTTTCTCAAGAGGAGGGACTTTCAGTTTGCACTTGTTGCTTATCTCTTTTTTTTTTTTTTCCCCAAGCAGCGCAATGCATTTTCTCCCTTCGTTTGTGCCGCGGCTAACCGGTCAGCCTGCTTTGCACCGCAGCGCAAACCGCTAGCAGCTAAAAACACCTGGGTGCACAGAGTATCTCAGGGAAAAAAAAAATAGATAAAAATCCCACCTATTTAACATGAAGCACTCTTTCCGGCCAATACCAACAGCACCTTAAGCAATGAGGCCTTTTATCTGAATGTACAGATGGTAGCAACAAAGGGTAGCAAGCAAGGAGGGTGCAGCAGAGGTGTCCAAAGGGCAGAGCCCAGGCACTTGTACCAAAAGCAGCTCATCTCTTCATCAGGGAGGGACCCTCTTAAAAAAAGGGCTGCTGACGTCTTTGGCAGCAAACCATAAAGCTTGCTTTCCTTTATCATTTTTTTTAAGGTGAGGAAACCAGAGGCCAGCCAGAGCAGGCACCCAACAGCCACAGCAAGGCTCCAGCCTGACTCAAATTGGCCTCCTGTTGCACGCGGGCTAATCCCATACAACCCCCACACTTCTCTCCGGCTGCCGACAGAAAACAGATGAGAAACTGCTTTGGGCACATTCCAGCCAAAGGATGAAGCCTTGCCGGAAATTAGGGGCCTTTTCTTTTATTCTCCCCCATCCAAAGTCCATTTCCCCACTCCTGCTGCAGCTTTTGTGCAATCAGGTACTAAGAGATGCCCCGGGCGAGGTGCTGCTGCTTCCCAGAGTGGCATACCCAGAAATCCTCCAGCCCGTCCGCTGACCACTTGGTTTCCAACATTCATCCCCCAAAACCACTTATCAGCGGATGTTACCGCAGGCTCACGCCCACTGGAAAGCGAAGCCTTTGCTGCCGGTGCGACACAAAGGCTGCAGGGCTCACGCCTGCACTGAGCTTTCCTGCCACGGGGACACAAATTAAACTCTGCCTGAGATGCCTCAGAGGGAAGTGGGGGAAGACAGGCTGAAAACAGTTTTATTATAGCCATAATTTACCCATCAAGCATCCTGCTGCTGGAAATAACCTTTCCAAAGTTGTAATGTAAGATGCAGTCGATTATAAGTGGCAGTCGGAGATACCGGGTCATCCCTGCACACCAGCTGAGGAGGTTGTGCAGCAGCTATGTTTGTGCCTTTTGAGTTGTTGTCTGGGATTTTAAGCAACACTTACCAAATAACAAGCATTTGCTTCCAGCACATAATAACTGCTCTGTATATCTTTTTTTTTTAATTTATTGAGGTTTTAGCTTGGGTTTTTACATGTGTACAGCGTATTTAAGGACTAGAAATATAAGAAAAGAAAATACGTGGAGGATGAAGAAATAAAAAGACAGCAAATAGGATGATTTTTTTTGTTGTTGTTGGCATTTTGCTGGAGAAGACTATCACCATCTGTCTGGTGTACCAAACACAATAAACAGTAAGCACCTGTAAAAAGTTATTGTGATGTGAAAAAGGACGATTTCCATGCTATCATAGCTAGTCTCAGTATTTCAGCATTAAACAGACCAACCCTCCTGAACTGGGAACGACGTATGATCTGGTGCGTGACCCATGCATCCCTAGGGATGCCAGAAGCCCTTGGAAGAGTACAACTGGCCCTACACCAGCTGCCTACGCTGAATGAAATGACTCTCGGTGCAGAGCCAGGGGTGCTGCTGCCCTCCCGGGGCTATCCCTTCAGGTGTTCTCCCCTGAATGTCCCCGCTGAGGACGGCCACCGCTAATGCGACCACCACTGCCTTCCCTGGGAGCATTAATCACTGATTTTTACCTGGTTTCAGCTTTACGCTGCAGGATGTTCTCCATGCTGTTACCGGAGTGCCTGCGATGACTTGACATTTATATAATGTTCATGAGCACAGACTATTTAAACCCTAAAATATTCATTAAATAAAATTTGCATAGAGTCTAGCTGAATGCAGCAGGTAGCTAAAAATAAAGTACTTTTCTTTCTAAATGTGAGGAGATCAGGGTGTGACAGATGACCAAGCTGGTGCTCTTAGGCTTTCCTGAGATAGCTTTTTAACAAGATGAACTACCTTTTTAGCCCTGTTGTCTAGGCAAGTCTGTGGGGTATTATATTCTTTATAAACTAGTGAGATCAAGAGCATGTGGGGGTGTGTGAGAGAAAGGCCAGCTGGACAGAGAAGAGGGGAGGGGGATGCAGGCAATAGGGACACATACAGAGACGCAAGGACCTTCTGGAGCTCAGTGCCTCCCACTGTTGCCACAATCTCCCCTGGCCCTGTGAAGCATCTCACTGCTCATTACTTGGGGCCAGGGAGGAAGGAAAAAGATTGGTTGACAACCACAGATTTCAGGGAATTTAATGCAATCAACAGGTGGAAAGGAGCAGCATGGTGATAAGTAATATTGCCTACACAGTGCATCCAAAGCTGTGATGAATTCCCCCCCATCCCCAGCAATGCTTCAGCCTACAAAGTCTTTCCTGGCCTGTCTTTCCCCTTGTGTCTCTCCCTCACATGTTTCGGGGAGATCTTTACGGTTTCTTACGGCTCTTGTAGAAAATGAACAGGCATTGCCAGTTGGAGCCAAAGTGTCCTTGAGCAGTAGAAAACAGCAATTGCACAGTAAACTGGTGTGTCAGCTTGTTACGAGGCAGCCTGCAACGGCATTACACAGGACAAATAACCCTGCACAAATTAGAAGGAGCAAGAGAAAAAACGGGATTCACAACTCGCAAAGCATCACAAGGTGCTTTGCAGGAAAATACAAGGCACGGAGCCTCTCACTTCTCTGTCACCCTCTTCCCGCCTGCAAGCAAGCTTTCTGAAAGGACACCTCCAGCAAGGGATCAACACTGACAATCCACACTCCAAACACGCCTGGCAACCCGTGCCTCCCAAAGGTGCCCCCATATTTCAGAAGGGGGGGGGATCTATGTGTCAAGGCGATGTTTTCATTGGACCAAGCACTGCCTGCTTACCTCTATCCTGTTTGGGTTTCATTGAAAGTGGGATGCTTATTGCAGTTGAACGATGAGGCTTTAATGTGCTCTCTTAAAGGTAAATCTGGGGGGTGCGTGTGTGTGTGTGTGAGAGGTGTTGTTTGCTTGCTTGTTTGTTTGGGTTTTTTTATTAAACAAAACTCTAAAAAAGAAGATCCCTCCAGTACAGAGCTAATTATCCCTTTCAACCCAGCTTGCAAAGTTATGTGCCCCAAGCATAGGTATGGATTTCATACCACAATCACTACTGCCTCTTCATCGTGCTGTTAGTTTCCTCATGTCTGCCTTAGCTTAGCATTTAGGCAGCAAGGACTTAACATTGACTTGAGCTTCGCCTGTGCAGTTTGCATAGAAGACACCTCTACACTGTCAGTCACATACAAATTGTACTTACCGAGCTTGTTACCAACAAGCAGAAACCTTCACCATGCCCATAATCAACTATCTGACACAACAAATGCCTGTTTTCAAGGGGAAAATAATCCCATCGTGCTCCCCTCCCAACTAAATTACAGTCTTAAACCATTTTTGGCTTAATATAATTAATAAAATCTACTTCCCCTCTGTTTTGTGATTCAGCTGTTTCCAAAGCTATAAGAAGCACCAACAGTGAATCCTGTGGTGCCAGAACAGCCTGGTGACAGAAATAATCAACTTGAAAATAAACAGCATTTTTTTGCAATCAAAGCACATAGTAGGCTGGCAGAGACAAAGTCAAGAGAGAAGGGATGGAAAACAGCCTGTCCACTGATAAATCCAAAACACATATAAAGGTTGGGGAAGAACGACCGCTCAGAGTAAAGGAAGTCAAAGATTTTTCGGTAGGACACAATCATCCCATAGCAAGTCTACCACTGGTTTGTTCTTGCATAGTTTCATGCACGCTGGTAAATGTTGTGTTGATCACCTGCCTCCCATTTTATCATGACAATATTTTCTATGGTGTATCTCATTCTCTGCAGGAATTTAATCTTACCATATCCCTGGAAAACTATTTTTTTTGGAGCCTAAGACAGCTAAAAGAGTTTTTTACTTTCTTCAAAATAAGAGGTACTTCAAGCATTTCAAGCCTCAGCAGCTCCCATTGGGCTGATACATGGACTGGTATGACCACTTGGGTCTGAAACGCTTGCTTTGCCTGCATGTGTTAGGTCTAGCACGCACTGCCCAGCTCCATTGCTGCTGGCATGGAAAGTAATATGAACAGGGAGGCAGCATCAAGAGCAAGAGCATGACCCAGAAGGACAGTGGCTGTTTTGCTATGAAGCCAGGTGATTTCCAGTCTCCTGATAGGAAACACTCTCTTGCTGAAATGCAGACCCGGCAAGAGACACAGCTGTAATCAGCACTTGGTCAGAAATGAAGTTCACTCCCCAAGATGTTTTGGCCCGAGTACCTGGCTGCAGGAAGAACTCAGGTGACTCAAACCAGACGCTTTTGTAGGCCTCGAATACCACCCCCCTGGTTTCTTCCCCTCCAACAACCTCTGCTGAGCATCACCAAGCAGCATTGCCCATGAGAGGATACCCCTGGGATGGAGCAGAGCTGTTCCGCTGCTGCATTCATCCTCCAGCACTGGGAATATCTTATCTAACATGGGCATCACCTGCCTGCTCCAAATCTTTTGGCTTTTACCCAGCGTGATGGGAGTTGGATGAAGGCAGCTTGGATGCAGGCAGCACCAGACCCCAAAGCCCAAGGCATGGGAGGGCTTTGTGAAAAACCATGTGCTGAAAAATTGGTACTGAGCATGACCGGAGATGGCTATTTTTGCTATCAACCTTTCTAGTCTGTTTTGTGGCTTCCTCTATCTTGACGATGAATCCTAATTGCTCCCAAGGGATTTGAAGGGGGAGGCTGGAGGAGAGCAGCAAAGCACCTGCGGGCCATCGGCAGCGGCAGGACAGGAGGGGCGAGGTGGCTGAGGACAGCGACGGTGCTTTGCGTACACCCGGAGCAAGAAAATAAAGAGACAGCAAACAGCGACCGAGGAGGCCTAACGGGGACTTGTTTTACTCTTTGACATGCTACCAGCAGTTTTTAATCTCAGAAGAACCAAAATTTAAAAAAAAAAAGAAAGAAAAGAAAAGAAACCAAAAACATTACAATGGTTAAAAGGTACGACACATGAAATACTATACTCAAATCATCTGCGTGTCGTCAGCTAGTTTATACAGTAGGCACAAAACAGACCTAGAACCACCTGCAACAAATGTTGACCGGTGTTGATCTTGCCCCTAAACAAGTACCGCTAGCCTGGTATTTCTAGTCAGCCGTAGCTGCACAACCTTTGTGCTTAAATTGCTCAGCTTAGGCCTCCTTTCTTTGGCATTGCTCACCCATGCCGCAAAGGAGTGGAGACTCGTACTGAAGACAGTAATGGAGAGAGGAACAACAACAACAACAAAAAGAGAGAGATTAATGGTACAATACATACATACAGTATCTTCTAAATCGTGATCAGTTGTTTATTGGTTGGCAAACAAGCTTCACTTTTACAACAAATATTAGTAATGAGGTCATTCAACTGTTGAGACCGTACAAAATGGATCATAAATTAAAAAAAAAAAAAAGGAAAAAAAAGAAAAAAAGAAGAATTCATACTCCGTGCTGCTAATTTACCTCCAGAAAGCCTATGTTACTTAAAAATCCTGTCAAATAAATAAATTTCCTGTTAGGAAAAATAACGAACAGAAGACTTCTTTTTTTTTTTTTTTAAAATCACTGCAAAGTACTTTTTCGCTCACTACACGTCAATCAATTTTCTTCTTAACCACCGCAGTACAAGTGCCTAAACCGGGGACCAGATGGAGCCATGAAGGCCCTTCGCTCCTCCAGGGAAATGGCCATCTCCTGTAGAAGCCCCGCTACCACTATAACAAACCACCTCTCGGCTCCTGGATGTGACCCTACGGCCTGGCTGAGGGGCTGCTCGCCAAAGCTGCTTCGCAGGATTATCGTCACGGTCTGTTGTGCAATGTCAGTGGGGAAGTTTGCCCTGCTCTAGTCTGCCAAAAGGTCTGCCGGCAATACGCCGGCTGAAGAAAGTTATACAGCGAGGAAATAAAAAACACTGCCTTGGCTGAAAAGAAACGGTGATGGGGGGTTACTAAAAATGGCCCTTAGAAAGTGATTTTTTTTTAAATTTTTTTTTTTCTCCCCAGTGAGATGTTTTTAAGGGATGGGGAGGGGATGGAGGAGAGAGGCAGTGGAAGAGGCAGAACAAAATTAAAAGACAAAAAAGAAAAAAGGAAGAGTTATGAAAAACCTTGCTCCTACTGGTAGACAAACTTACAAGACCAGCACAACAGAAAAAAGTTCTTTTTTTTTTTTTTTTCCACTACATTAACAGGGACGCAAGTTCTGGAGGAACAGAAAGCAGACTATATGTGCAATGCTAGTATCTGTACATTACATAGAAATTGTTTGCTTCTCTTTTTCTGCCATTAGTTTTTATCATCCGTTAATACAGCAAAACGTAAAATATGCCTTTAGCACAGAATTCTAGGATTCCCTTCTGTCTCATTAAATTTGTTTCTGTTTTGTTTGCTCCCGCAGCAAAGGGCACTGCGGTGAAACCAAGTTGTGAGTGACCAAAACCCATGGCGTGATCTGGATTGGTAAGAAAGAGTTTTGCTAGCTTGTTTTTGTGCAGCGCTCCCACCTAGATGCGTCATCGCTACTAGTTTCAAATGCACATTTTTGGCCTTTATTTTTTTTCTCTTTGCTTTTTTTTGTGGGTTTTTGTTTTGTTTTGTTTTCCCTCTTAAATCAGGTCCTCGGTATTAAGAGCAACACAGCATCAAGGATTGTTTAAACAAACACAGCATAACTTGAGAAGGCCACGAAGTGTGCCGTTATCTATCTCTTTCATTAACATAATGAAGTCTGTCTGGAGGGAAGGAGGATGGGGGGAGAAGAGGGGGCAGCAGTTACTGTCTTCTCCGGGCCGGCCTAAAAATTCCAGTAAAAAAAGTCCGAGAGTTTCCTTTTGAACAGCATGAAGATTTAGGAGTACACACAATATTACCACTGTTTGGATTAACTCTGAACAGTAAACCGAGCATTACAGAGGGGCGTTTTGTTGTCTCTTTGCTTAAGTTTTGCTGAATCTTCTATAGACTAGTGACCAAGTGAGCGGGTCCTTTTGCACTGCCGTCCGGGGGGGTTCCCTCTTTGTTTGGCGGGACTATAAAACCATCGCTGCTGCCTCGACCTAGCTGGTAGTAAGTGTGTAGCTGATGGACGTGGTTCCTGGAGCCAAGATTGGGCATGCTTTTGTAGTAAACATCGTCGGCATCGCTACCACCGCTTTTGGCTGGTGGGGGATCGGTCTGGGTGCTGGCAGTGACGCTTTCCGTCATAGGCATGCCAGCCAGCGCGGGCATACTGGTGTAGAGAGAATCCCTGTTGGGTGACTGGAGGTCGTCCGTGTGCTCGTTGGTCAGCAAGGGGAAAAAGCTCTCACTGTTGTCTTGTGGGATGCGCCGCCGGCTGTAGAGGTGGGGTTGGTGGTTGTCTGCCGAGTACATCCGGGGGGGCAGCAGTGGGGCATCTGACTCTTCGTGGATGAGCTCCAGGCCTAGGCTCTCCTCGTGGGTGAAGGAGGTGGCGTCGTCCAGCACGATGGCGTCGTCCTCACTCCCTCCGCCCACGCTGTTGACGAGTTTGTTCATCAGGTTGCGGCTCTGCTCGCTGGAGCGCTCGTGGTTGTTCAGGTAGGAAGGGATGTAGTTGGAAGTGAGTTCCTTCAGGATCTTTTTCTCGAGGGCGTTCTCGGTGTGGTTGTACCCGCGGTCAAGGATTTGCACGCAGTTGCTGAGGTACTCGCCGCTGGCGATGCTGTAGCTGTTGCCGTGATTACCATTCAGTGGTAGAGTATCCGTGACACTTGTATCCCTGGCATTGTTCAGAAGCCCCTCTGAAAAACATTACACAAGAGAGGGTGACTTGTACAAACAGGACACTCACGCAGGACGTGCACACTCAAACTCCCTTCCTAGGCTGCCACGGCTGCTGGGGCTTGGCAGCAAGGAGAGTGTTGTGGCCAAAACAGGAGGATGCAGCTCCAGCTAACTGGCTTAAGGTCTTCCCACTGAAAAAAGGGAAAGCGCCATCAAGTATGTAACTTGATGTGGCAACTGCCGGTGGGAAGGAATGACCTCTCCTGGCCACTACCTCCTACAGCTCTTGTGCTTTGCCCCTGGGAAGCTAAGAAATAGGTGACCCTGGGCTGGTCCCACTTGCCCTGGCTCCAGGTGCTTTGGAGAAAGGGGCAATTCCTCCAGCCCAAGGGGGCAATTTTTAGCCCAAGTTAACCCTTACCCAAACTTTGTTTGGGAGTGTATCCTTTCTGGAGGAAAAAAATAAATCTGCCCTCCCCTTTTGCTGGGTGAGCCGCCAGGGGAAAGGCGTAAGGCCTGAATGGCACCGTTTGGGGATTAGCAAGGTGGAGGCACAAAGTGCTTTCCTGGCCCAGGCTTTTTTGGAACAAGGCTAAATGCCCTACCTCTCCCGGCACAAGGGCACGGCCAAAATTATTTACTCCACATTGGCTAGGTGGGGACTTTCTAATGCAATCGATGATGGAGGCTGCTGCTGTGGGGTCTTGTAGAGCCTTTGAAAACAGCTCCCATTTCACTTGCACAGCTAAAGCAGAGGGTTCAGAGGAGGGTACAGCATCCCTCCCTTACCAGCATCACTGCCATAGTAAGGTGGGCTTGGGGGAACCTGCAAGGAGTTATGGGGTCTCCGGTTGCCTCCCCCAGCTAACTGCCTATCGCATCTCCACAGATGCTTCAACACTGTCAGCTGTAAGGCTGGAGCTCAGCTCTTTCCCCACACACTATGGGAGATGGTGGGGAAGTGCTTTGAGAGCAACACAGCATGAGTGGGCAAGGGAGACAAAAATCAGGCCCAGCAGTTAAGCTGCCACGCTTTCTTTTTTGGGATTACTGGCCTCCTTGGAAGGAGTGCAGGCATGGGGATGCATGAAAGACCTTTCAGCTAAGGGCTTCAGATATTGCCAAAATATGGCAAGCAACTCCCAGCAAGCCATGGTGGATTAGAGGAGCCATTAGCTGACCATTTCAGATGCATAGTTGCTCATACCATGCTTGGTACATGGCATGTGTACCTTCTGAAAATACAGGATTCAGTCTATATCTGCGATGGAGTAGTTGCTGCATGTCAAGGGCTGGAAAGCACTACTGCAGGCTTTCTTCTTGGTTTTGAGTGAATGTGTCGATCACCTTTTAGGTTTCTGAAGCTTAGAGGGTGCTGCCATACGCCAGGTTTCCCAACAAACGAGGGACCTATGCCAAAAAATCAACTAGCCATCACAGACATAGAGCAAAGCCGTTGATTTTCACGGTGGAAGCTCTCCAACCGAGTCATGATGCTTGAGGAGAAATGGACAGTGAGCATTTTGAGGGGACGACTGTATGTAATGGGCGATGGGTACAAGAGCATCTGTCTCATGGTCACGCTGAGGAACGTATGCATTGAGGCGCTGAGCGCTGCGCTTCGGCTGCCAATGCATAGAGCCGGGGTCTGGTGGGGAAATAAAATGGAGCCATCACAGGTGAGAACAAAATGGGGTTTGCAATGAAACACGCCTTAAAAAATGCCATGACCTCGCAAATAAAAATGTGAAGTTTAAAAAAAAAATCATACGCACAGTTAGATGATAAACTATGCTGGGTAAACAGTACCACAAAAACGAGAAATAAAGAAAGCATCATCTAATCTCATCTATATATATATGTACACATACATATATATATACACACATCCATACACACGCATACACGTATATATACATATGTATATTCAGATTCTTTTGACTTAAAAACTGTGGGATGAATTTCCTTTATTAACTACATCATCTATATGTGATGCAATAAAAGTGAACTAAAAAAAATTACATTTGATATGCAATGTTTAGCTTTACTCCCATACTTGTCTCTCTGTAGGGCTCTAAACGACAGCATGAAGAAAAGGAAAGAAAAAACAACAAGTAAGCTTACAGCGACAGTAGGAGAAACATGAGTAAAAAAGCAAACTGATGATATGCAGAAAAGAGAGTTAACGGAAATAATTTCCACTGCCCAGAATACATGAATTTGTTACATGGTTTATTTCAGGTTAAAAATATTGACATTTTAGACAGAAAAAATAGTTTTTACGCGCAATATTCAATAAACTACATTTTTATTTAAAAAAATTATCACATTTAAAACGTTTTCCAATGCCATTATAAAATGTTCAGCGTGCAATGCAAATCAAGAAATAATGCCTGGAAATTTGCGGACAGTCTAAAGCTGGTAACGGTCATGCTTGAAAAGACAGACACCGTCAACACCACTTCCAAAGTCTTTACTTTGGCTTTACTTACTGTTATAATAACCCCTGGCAGTCGAAACTGAAATCCGTTTCCTTGCTAAAAAATGTTTTGCCGTCCATCCTTTGCAACAGTGCTTTGTAACAAGTACGACTTTGCTCATCACGGGGCTGCTGGCATTTTACGACTTTTGATAAGTCTGCTCTTTTTTTTTAACCGAACACATGGCAAACTACATGGACTTCGCAAAAATTGTAAGAGGGATAATGGCATCGCTAAATGAAGCTATTGAGTAGAAAGGGTTAAAACAAGAAGAGCCAGAGATGAAGATGAAGAGCCCGTGATAACTCTCAGCTTTCCGCTTTGCAACGGTCTGTGGCACGCTGGGGTTTAACCAGAGCTCGTTAATGGGATTGTCGTCGTCTCTAAACATTAGCTCTGATGAAAGCAGTTAGGCTGTTTCAAGCAACTCCTGCATCCGAGAGACGGAGCCAGCGTACATCTGTCAGCTGCCAACGGTGGTGAGCGCTCAGCACGTGCTGTGGGGTGCCAGACGCCTCACCTACCATCTCCTCCTTCCTCTGTGCTCTGTGTCCCACCAAAGAATCACTTTTGCCACCAAGAAACGGGACTTTGGTTTTTTAGGGTCTCATTTCCCACCTCTTTCCAAGGGCTTTTTTTTTAGGGCTCCTGGTGAGTCTCTACCGCAGGTGGGGCAGCTTCGGTTTGAGTAGAGAAAGTATCTTAAAACACATAACTGGTGAGGGGGAAAGGAAGGGGTCTACTGGATCAGGCCCCAGGTTTCTTATAGCATCCTGTCCCTGTCAATGGTCAGCACCAGAAGTGGCAGATGAAGGTGCAAAAAAAAATAAATCATAGCGTTAGTGATGTGGAATGAGTTAGTTGGATGACATTAGCTGGCAATGCCCTCACCGCACACCAATACCAGCCAAGGCACACCCAGAGATGGTGACAGCGTCTACTTTTACAATGCACTATCATAGCTTTAATGCGCCTGCCAGTGCAGCATCCTTACATCTCAAAGAACTGCCAAGGCCATTAGGCCAGGTTGATTTTGTTATTCTTCATTTCTGCTGCGGGATCTCCTAATATTCACACAGTTTGTAACTGTCTAGGGACAGTAACCAGTTTGAAAAGCAATAGCTATACCAGTTCTATGGTCATTAATTAACTTGCAGCCTCCTGAAAAGAAGGGGTTGGGTTCTACTCCCTCTGAAGTCAATGGCAAAGCTCCAGAGGCTTAAACGGGTTCAGTACCAGTCCCACTCTCTTTCTTCACCTCCCACCTGTGAAGCCTGGGTAGATTTCTGTTATTCATCTGGCTGTGTTGTACTGAATAGCACTTCCAAATTAAGTATACTATTTTTGTGGAATAAAATGCTGTTAGCTCAGGTAACCATATCAGAATCTAGTCTTAAAAATTAGAAGAACAACAATATCATTAAAATACACGTAAAATCTTTTTGTTATATTTCCGCTCAAAACCTTTTTGTTATATTTCTGCTTAAATGACTTGGGTTCAGTCGAGGCATCCAGACTTGAACATCAGGAGTTCTCTTGAGCCAAATGTTGACCCAGCATTACCTGCTGCCACTTGATTTAAAAGTCCCCCCAAACCTCAATGTTATAATGCAAGAAACTATACAGAACATCAAAGCTCATTTTGACATTTGTAGTACATGGAAGTTCGTAAAATTCAGAGTGTTTCATGTTTAACAGTAGTCCTTTTTTAAAAAGCATTCATTTATTGCACAAAGTTAGCAGAGTTTAGCAAATTAATGAACAGCAAAAAGGTCAAACACGTGTGCCTTCCTTGTGCTTTGAATGAAAATACCCCAGTGATACAGTACAATATGTATTTCTATTGTAAACAGCATGCTGCCATATAGTACAAAGTGGGGTTTTCCTGCTTGCAATGTAACTATCATTTTTTCCCTTCCTTAGCAATCCTTTACTGGACAGGAACACCTTCACTGGGAGCAGAGACCTGACAGAGTGCTGCTACACTTGCGCTTGAACACAGCATTACTCTGTAATGATTCAGCCATGTCGCAAGCGAGCCAAAAATAAAATAAAAAAATTAAAAAATCCCATGGAAGTGGTAGAGCAGGATGGAACCACCAACAGACAGGAGCTGGCAGAGGTCCACACTCCCAGGTCCTCCTCAGATCCTGTTTAGATGCATCTGCCTCTCCCTCACAGAAGCATCAGCACATCAGCTTACAAACATGGTCCCTTCCCACAGCCGGAGCAGAGACAAACACATAGATGACAGGAGACTGATTTCTACAGCAGAAACCTCTGCTAGGTACAACTGACTCTACCTGTTTATTTTCCACTGCTGAAAAAGCAAGAGCTTCTAGTTTCCCTACACCATTTTATATTTTTTTCTTTTTTTCATTTCTTCCTAATAGCAGTATATAAAATGCGTTAATGCAAACAGCAAAACATTTCTTACAGTATCTAAGCTCTGCTCTTTGGAGCTGACCTGTGCTCCTTGCTTTGGCTGTCATTTTTCTTAGAAATCAAAGGCAGTTTTGCTTTATTTTGCATTTTTTTCCTGAGCAAGCGGTGCGCCACTGACCGCATTTCTCTACGCCATTTCAAACGAGAGCAGCTTTGGTGTCAAAGGCCATTTTAGCTTCACTTACCTTCAAAGATGTTCCTGTTTCTGAAATGAATGGTTTAACAAGGAAACGCGCTGCCAACAGAGAGAGGAATGGATACGTCCGACAAAATGCACACACAAGACCAAAACAATACAAAAGCGAGGAGAATAAAAGAAACAACAAACCAAAACCAAAATCAAAACCACTATGTATGCTTTGAGTAGAACTGACGAGGGTCTCTCAAAGTGAATTTGATCGCTTATGGAAAAAAAGCCTCTGGAAAATGGAAAGATGCATCGAAATGAAAGGAAGGGGAGGGGATCTTTTTTCGTGCCCAGTTCCAAAAAAACCAAAGTGTGTGTGTGTGGGGAGGGGGGAAAAAAAAAAAGGAAGAAAAAAAGAAAGAAATGGGCCAAAATAAGCCACAGAAAATGGAATTCTCACTAGAAAAATTAGAGAGAAACTCCAGCACACCTTGTGCGTTGTACATGCTGACAGAAGGGTTGTTATAGACCGCCGATTCCCCGAGCAATGTATTATAAGGGTTGTTAGTGCCATGAGGACGAAGCAGAGCATTGGTTATAAGATGATTAGCCATGGCTCCTGGAGCAGCCCGATAGAAAGACAGAGAAAAAAAACAACAAAAAAAGGTCAATCAGGCAAATGTGGTATTAAAAAAAAGGGAAAAAGAACATTCAGAATGACAACAGTTGAAATAGTCCTGATTACAAGCAGCCAGCTAATTAGACTCGGAAAACTGTATGCCACTAAAGCAGAACAGATGTTACTGACGATGCACAAATCCAAACCAATGCAAAAGAAAACGTATCAGAAAGCGGATAAGCTACATTTACGGTGGTTCTCCAGTCGCTCAGAGTGTAAGCAAGGCTATGCCCACATGCTTGCTACAAAGAAAGAAAGGAAAATGGCAGCCTACACAATGTGGGGGGGAAAAAATCTCCGGAAAGTGCCAAATGAATAAAAAAAAGAAAATATATAATGACTAACGGAAAACAGCACATTCAACTCCCACTATGGGCTAGAATCTCTTTTACCAGTCATTCACAACACATTTAGAATAAAAAAACCAAAATGAATTAAAAAGAAAGGATGGAGACTGCAGCCTCTCCGAAGGCTCCTAGCACTTACTAGAGAGCAGCTGTTTCTCAGGTCTAAGAGGGAGAGTTTCACTTCAGCTGCTGTTCTGGTACCACTGAGCACATCCACAACGACCCAAATCTACCCATGAAGGCAAGAGCACCGTGGCTACGTCAGGCGGTTCTATCAGGAGCGAGATAGGCTGTGGAGATGCACATTTCAAGGCTCTCCGTTTGCACTGCAAACATCTTGTTTCCCCACTCCTGGACCTCTTTGCTGTTGTTTCCAAGCACTCAGCCAGCAGTTGTCCTCCTGCTTTGGTTTACCCCTTGGAGTCGCAGCCTCTGGACTTGTGCTTTTCAGGATCATCACAGCCTGGCAGGTGGCTGCCAAGACCTACCTTGATTCCTATCGCAGGCATCAACCCATGAAACAAAGCCTTCCCCTAACCTATTAGCTGACCTAAAAGGACCAAAAAAACCTCTTAACTCCTTGCTTTGAAACTCCTCTGGGATCCAAAGAGACAACTGATTCAAAAACTTGCCCCCAGGGCCATTCCCACTGTCGTCAGTAGAGACCTAGAACAGGAATACTCAAGGACACACCATGATTTTTACCTTCAGAGCTAAACTGTTAAGGCAAAACCTTTCCACCAGGAAAGTAAGTCTTTGGTGGGATGACCAGAGCTAGCCAGGACAGGGCTGTGAGAAGGCTCAGGTTACCTGGCTGTCACCAACACTTGACAGTTCCAACCCAAATAAGCAACCAAAAAGCCAATCCCCAAACCCAGCAACCCTGATAGGGATGCCCTGATCCATGGCTGGGGCACGGAGACCTCATTGGTCTCTTTTAGGGGTGGAGGTGGCCCCATGGCATGGTGGAGGCAGTCTTTGCAAGGTATGTGGGGTACTGGCTACAATCTCTTCTCTGCAACTCACAATCTGATTTTTTTTTTATTTTATTTTTTTTAGTTGCTGAGGATATGTAACCCTCAAGGGCCTCTGGCTGGTACAAATTCCCTTAGTGGTGAGCTCTCTGAAAGCTCACACCTACTACTTATTTTCAAAAAAAAGCAAAAACTGGCCAACCTAAGGCTAGGTGGAGGCCTCCAGAGCTGCCTCCTGCAGTGGTCCTACACTGGCCTGGCTCCGTTTCACAGGATGACATTTCACTGTGTCTGCACTGGTAGAGGAGAGAGCAGACTGCTCTCCTGCCCTCATCTTCCCCCAGCCCTTCCCAGCCCTCGGCGTATGGTGTTAGTGGATCACCTAATCGGTCTTTTGAGCACAGGACAAAGTAGAAGGCAGCGCTGTATGGGGGCTGCATGCCAGGGAGGCTCCTCGACACATGCAGCTGGAAAAAGAAGACTTGTTTTCTCTCACCTGATATTTTTGGCTATGCTGATGGAAAGCAAGATGAGCTGCTGTGTTTGGAAATAAGGAAACAAAGTTGTCTCCTGTAAGAAAACATTATATGAACGCTTAACTAAGCAACCTTGAATGTAACTCATAGGTAAATGAGTCAATTCTTTCTTTCTCATAATGTATTTTCTATCACTCTCATGTACATCTGGGATGCGGGACTTTAGAAACCACTTTTTTTCTTGCACTAGATTTATACCAGCATGAGTACTAAGTCCATTAAAATTGTTTCTGCTTTCATTCCACTTTTAATCAAGCTGGGCCATAAAAGATACAGAAAGGGACACACTTTTATGCAGGTAACAGGAATGTCCAGAGTTTATGCCAGCCATAAATTCTGAAGTGATTTAATTCTCCCATTTGAGATTTAACCCAACCGCCAACTTGGTCACTATGAGATTTGATACGGAGAAGAATATACCCACCACGTGGTTTTGCATGCTTTAGCTTGAGGCATCTTTAAATGCTAACTGCCAGAAGGAGCATCTCACTTGATATATCACCCGTCTGATCTTATCTAGCGATGCCTAGCAGGCAGGAACAAGCCGATCCCACCATGGCTGGACAGGTCGAGCTGTTTCGCGTGGGGAACGGTCTCACAGTGTGACAAGGGAGGAGAAGGGACCAATCTGTGTCAGCACGTATTGCTTTGCTCACCTGCATTTGCATGGGTGGTGGCCTCTGAAGCGAGCCAAATTCACACAAACCTGGCCCTTTCAGGCTGTTACAAACTAGTTTCTGGCAACTTCTAATGCATATAGATAATTCTAACTATAAACCTGGCAAAAAGCTAAAAGCACAGAAAAAGTCATTTTTGCTCTCTCCAGTGTGCAAAAGAAGGGGCTCGGTACAACAAAACAGCCACCCATTCCTGTATGCAGCTACTAAGTAAAAATACTGCACCTTCTGCCTTCCTCTCCCTTGATTTCCAAGGGCATTAAGATTTTTTAATTTACTGATCAAAAAGCCAATTTGATGGCAGTCCTGAGTAATTCTCCTGATGCAAATCCAAACCAAACCCACTGCCAACATGTTCAGCTACCTTTCAGTACTTTCCAAAACTCAACCGGGCCCTAAGCGCTCTGCAGCAGGCTCCCATCATGGTGGGCTGGCCACACGAAACTTCACGCTCTCTGTGGGTCACAGGAAATGTAACCTTTGGCACCTTAAGAACAAAATGATATGTACCTTGTAGCCATTAATTGGGGCTCTTGTTTCTCCCTAACTGCTTTAAAGCTGCAACATTCCCAGCCTCAAAGGATGCTGAAGAGAGAACTGCATTCAGGCTCCAAAGAGCCTACAGTTAAAGCTTTAGATAAAACAATAATACACCAAACAAATCCCCATTATTGGGTTTCTCCTTCCCGGGAGGGAGAAAGAAAAAGGTAACACAAGCCATACATTTAAGCATCATCTTGCCTTTTTCATAACACTTTATCATTGCTATAGCAACCAACAGGGCTATTAGGAAGAGCGGATTAGGTCTGCAGACAAGGCAGGAGCAACAGGGAGATGACCAAACTATGAACCCATTTGCATGAAAATGGCCTTGGTAATAAACAGGCAACAAAAACCCAATAAAGCAAGCACGGGAGCAAAGTGGCATGCTCTCCCAAAACACCACAGGAGAAAGCAAAGCCCTGTGTGCGGGTGCACAGCAAAGGCTGAGTGCTGGGGCTGCGACTGCAAAGGTCAATGCGTGACCGGAGACCTGAAAAGCAGAAAAAGCAGGTCTGTGGGTGCCCGGCGACTGTCCTAAATCTCATCCCTGGCAGAACGCTCTTGGGATGTGACCCTCAGCAGCTGTCTGGCTTGGTGTTGGCAATGTGCCTAATATCCTCAGCAAGCAGCAGTTGTTCGTAGTTATTTATTCACTTACGGCTGGATCCTTGGCTCTCACCATCTGTGGTGTGACACCGATTTCTCCCAGAAAATCCCACAGCCCTGTGTCACCCTAGCTTCTCCACATTTCAGCAATAACGTTCCCTATACAAATCCCTCCTTTGCCATCTCCCAAAGCACCTGACCCCAGCACACAGCCACCACTCTTTAGTTAGTTTAGTTCTTTTATTTGCTTCAACTCAGCTGTGTTGAAGCACTTTTGGTTCTGCTAGTGCAAGACACCCTCATGAAAGCAATGTATTCTGTTTCCAAATGCCTATGTGCTGTGGATAGGAAGGGGTCGTGGATTTGAGGTTGGAAAAAAGATGGGGCTTCAAACCCACAGGTTCACCTGGGCATATCCTTGTTCAGTGCAATGAGATCATCACAACCAGAAAACAGATTTAACAGTAGAACTTACACCTCTAAAAAATATTCCCTACAGCTACACTGGCATTATCTACAGTCCCAAGTCTCCTCATTTCCACTGATATTCAACCAAAGATTAAAGTTCAGTGCAAAACACGGCTCTGGTATCCAAAATGACATTAAAATTCAGGTTTCTGGCAATGGCAGGGCTCAGTTCAAGGTTTCCTCATGCTTGATGCCCTCAAGTGAAGGATTTACAGACTGTGATCATGAGGAGAAAGGAATGGTGGTCTTACAGAAGGCAAGTATTAGCTGGGTAACAGAGAGATGCTCCTGTTCCTTTCCCAGCATCGAGGATCCTCACGATCCAAGTACTGAAGATCCAGCCTTTCTTATCAGGTTTAAAAGGCTATGAGAAGGCATGGCCTGTGCTCAGGGTGCAGGGGGAGATCCGTAGGGCTGCACTTTTGAGTTACAAATTGAGAAAATCTGATAGGAAAACCAACCAGGACAAAGAAAACGAAAATCCCACAATTTTTACCATCACTGTAATCACACACAGAGGATTCAGATAGCTACAGTCAGCTGCTTTGTGCGCCTGTGAAAGTAGGAGTTATTTTAATGACAGTAGGCAACCAAACAGTACTTTTTTCTTCCCCTTCTAAGATAGAAATTTATGTCCTTGATGCAGGACAGCGCTGTACGTAGAAATAATTTTTTGAAAGAGTTTGGTGTTATGGATGTAAGGGAAAACTGCACCTAGTTAAACACAAATATGATTTATCCACTCACTGAAAGCAAAGGATGAAAATGATGACGACAAGAACATGTTGCCATACAGAGACTAGACTGCATCTACGTGCATTTTAGCAGGGTGGAAACTCACTGGGGATGGGGAGATTTCCCTCACCGCCCAGCAGATGTGCTAGAAGAGCAGTTTTGCTGAGAAAGGAGACCAAACCAGTTAACAAATTTAATCAGATGAACTAGTGAATCAGCTGAATGCGTCAAAAATATCCATACAAAAATCAGTATTTTCCAAATGAAATGTTTGCACTTTTTGTTCCAAAACAGTGGTTTGTAGGAAAGCTGACTTTGACATCTTCCTATGATGCCATCTTTTCATTAGAGTAGAAACAAAACCAAATAGCTTAGAAAAAGCACGTCTGAGTTGTAACAAAATGTTTCATTGCCTCTGACCCACCAATCCCAAAAATTAGTTTCTCTTGGGCTTTTTTTGGTTTGTTTTCAGAAGAAAGAAACCATAACAAAAGCGTGTATTGCCGTGTTTTCGGTCAACCTGAATCTGTTTTCTCCCCGTTCTGCTAACCATGCAGCTCCCTTCCCACAGAGCTAGTGCACAGTGCTGTACTCCTGCCTGCTCTGCCTCCTGAAGCACCCGACTTATCTTGCTGTTCACAGCCACCATAAATCAAGTCTCTGAACTTCTCGCACTTCATATACTAGACTTGAGACCATCCTGCAGACGCAAGCGACAGCCAGGGAGAACGTGGACCATTTCCTGAAGCCTGAGCTATCAGGGAGCACAATTTAGCCCAGACATCAACAATATGCTTAGACATGAATCCTCTCCTAAGTGTCCATTAAAAAAAGTCCACAACATATGCTGCCTTACCGTAACTGTAGTAAATAACTCATCTCCTTAACTTGAATGTTACTGAAATAGCCTCTCTGCACTGATTTCAGTTTGTAAATTCTGGCTGGCTCTGTACATCACTTAGCGTTAACTTATGTATTCCACTTTACTCACGGGAAAAGAAAATACATACAAAGTAGGTTAGTAGGAATCGAAGGTCTAGTCTTCTTTGTGACTTTCCTTACGCGCATTCAGTAGCGTCCTTTCCTGTGTTAGAGGCAGAGTTTTCAAGTATTTAAAAATTCCCCGTCTTCCACGTGTTCACTTGCGATTTATTCCAATGATGAATGCAATTATGAAAAGTGAAATCACACATATTTGCTGCAGGACAACAGGTATTTTCAGCATTTTTCCTGGCTCCCTCCAACAAATGCTCTGACGTTTAGATTTATCGAGCTGTGTTCTTATAATAGTCAACAGGAATCAGTTAATAAACTTCAATAAACCTCCCTATTAAATTTCTCTCAAATAGGTTTGTTGTCACTTGCAGCATCTAATCTATTCATTGAGAAGCTATTAATACTGACTGCAGTGAAATGGAGTTTCAGCAAATGAGGTTGTTAAGCTCTGGGCCATCTTCTGCCAAACGAAACATCCCATGCGTTTATGAAGAGGCAGGGGAGGGAAAGTATTTCTTGGCCCCTTTTTTCCTTCCTTTCTTCTGAAATGATTTCAGATGACAAACCTCTGCTGGATTATAATCTGCAGGCCATGCTTGAAACATACAGCTAGTCTAAATCAATTTATAAATATTTCCCCACTCACTCATTCCTTCTCAGCTGCCTGGAGCAGAAACATTGTCCCAGGATGGGACATTTCTTTTATCACCACTACTCTTTCCAAGGGTTTACACCTCATTGTACCTCGACTATACAAACATGCATTGTCCCTAATTGTTCCTGCTTACGCTCATTTCTCGCTAGACCTAAACTCTTACCCAAGACGTGCAGAGAGCTCTGCCTATGGTGGAAATCGGACCATACTTAATAGGAATCTATATAAGCAGCCATGCTTTCTTCCTTCCTCCTTCACAGTCATCATATTAAGATTGCTCTGCAGCAATACTCTGCTGGATCTAATACTCCCCAAAGCCTGCTCTGATTTCAGAAATTGCCTTGCCCTTACTTTTCCTCTTTAAATCTGATCCACCTAATGACTGAACTTCCAATTATATGGCTGTCAATCCTAAAATCAAAGCCAGTTCATAATATCTCCCAAAGGAAGAATGTCACGTCACTCACTGAAATCACTGCAACAAATCTCAGCTAACTCAGTCCCAGGCAGCAGAGGCAAAATAAACCAGAAGACAATCGACAGTGGGATTCATTTTGCATGTAGGCAGAAATAGGAGTTAAATTCCCTGTTTTGATCCTCGATGCAGAAAATCATAATTTTCCTGGCATTTTAAAACGTACAGCTGATTGAAAAAAAAAAAGAGGGGGAAAAAACCCAACAGCAGAGGCAATTTGCTAATCCAAAGGGATGCTGAGCTTCCCTTACAAACAGAAAATACTCCTCTGGTGCCATTTACCTGGAATTTCTCTCTACTTCATATGTGATGATGAGGATGGGTCATTTTGAGGCCAGATGCTGACATTTAGGCAAACCAACAGTCGCTTAATAGGGTTGCAGAGATTTATAGCTTGCAAACAGCAATGCCTCTCAGCTGATTTGGTGCAATTGCATGTGGACTCCCCCCAAACACGCCCTGCATCTGGGCAATGGGCCTCGGGTAGGGGTATCCGTAGGGCCAGGGGAGGATGTGTGTAGTCTGTACGGGTTACAAGAGAGAATAGAAGAAGAGGAGCATGGGGGATGAAAGGAAAAGGCCAGTGGTGGTGAGATGGGGAGGTAAAGGAACAGCCTCCTATACCGGGTAAAATGGAAATTTCAAAGTCCTGATATAAATTGACTATGCTACTTCCTTTGCAGGCTCTCCCTGGTGTTGTGAGCACTGCTACAAGCATCCGTGGTGCTGGGACAGCACTTGAGCACTCTTGAACACTGATCTCCCTGGTGAAGAGTAGAAGCTGCAGCACTCAAGAAACTGTGGCTGAGTGAGATGCTAGAAAACAGCCTGCAGGCTCGCTCTGGATTAGTGGAGAGATGCCACCAGGGACTCTCACCCTGCTTCTTGACCCTTGATTTCCACCAGACAGTCAGGGGACACTACGGACCTCTGAGAACCGTTACCCCCTTCTCAAGCGGCAGTCCAGACAGAAAAGGAATACAAAGTGAACTAATCATGCTCCAGAGGTGGGAGGAAAGTGGCATTGCTGTTGTAGTTTGTGTCTAAAGCAGAAACCTCCAGGCTCCAGGACTGGTGAATGCCTTTGAACAAAAACTAAATTGCCCAGGACTGAGGGCTTTGCTAGCCAGTGGGAACGGAAGTGCTCAAGGGCAAGGATCACTGCATCCCTCAGGTTCATGCAGCAGCTTGACCCTGCTGACTCAGCTATGGTGAGTGAGGAGAGTGTTAAGCACCGATACCTCTCAACACTCCGTAAAAAGGATAGGTTCTGGGGAAAAATGCTGTGTCTTAGATTTAAAGCAATAATGATGAAGAAGTGAGATTTCCACATCGTCAAATGATGGTCATAGAGGCTGCTGCCACTACCAGGGCCATTCTGGGCTCAACTTTGAGAAGTCCTCTGTATTTACCTCCACAAAACCCTGAGCATCACTAAAAACGGTGCACAAAACATTTAAAGCACCTCCAAGGGAGCTCAGATTTAAACAGACGGAACTCTTGTTCCACACCATGTGCCCAGTTGCGCAGTGACGGTACTCACACGACCAAAACGTCTGCAGGAGACAGACACTTTTCTTTAGTCCCATTATTTTTGAACTGTTTAGTGCTCATAAAAGAAAAAAAAACAACTACAAAGTATTTTTATACACAGGTATATTTCAGTGAGTTCCTTCTAGGCATCTGCAGATGCATTCATGAATGAGGAAAGCAACTGAAGGCACCTTGGACATCCTGGGAATCTGTTGCGCCGAACCTGCCGACTGCAGTACCACAACAGTAACAAGAATTAAAAGAAAAAAAAGTGATTTGACAGACTTGAAAACATGTTTAAAATTTGCAATGGTCACCACTAACTCTGCCTTCCAAC
The DNA here is from genome assembly GCA_013399095.1 of Psophia crepitans. Lineage (NCBI taxonomy): Eukaryota > Metazoa > Chordata > Aves > Gruiformes > Psophiidae > Psophia > Psophia crepitans. The sequence goes on along the minus strand of VWZZ01003349.1, from coordinate 630,333 downwards.
CTGTGTATTCATGCAGCCACAATCTGCTAATTGAAAATGAAAAAAATCCCCACACTGTAAAACCATCTCTCTGAAAGACCTGACATGAAAACTGACTGACTTCACAGGAGAAACTGGGGCACCGTTTGCTGCCAACTGTAAAAAGAAAAAAAAATGGAAAGAAAACAGGAAAAGTATTTATTCTCTAATATCTTTAAGCCACAAAAAGAGCCATAGGTGTTACTCAGAGCAAATAAGAAACATTTAGACAGACTGTGATAGATCAGTTGATGGCGCCCTCTGAATATCCTATCAAGATGAGTAGAGGCGTTTCCACCTCTCCCAGAGCTTGTCTGCTTGCTATTTGTTTTATATGCTACATAAATTCAGCAGAAATCTGACTGTCACACCGGTCACATCAATCCATCAAGGAGCGAACGAGCATCTTGAGAAAGACTGACGCAAGACAACAGTAGCGCTTCCATGGTCTAAATTTCTACCCACTCTCTGCTTTATCTAGGCACCTGCAGCTAAGGGTCAGCATCACAAACGGGCTACAAAGAGCAGCAATTGCTCTTTGAAGTGTACTGGGGATGGGGCTTGAGATCCTCAGGGGAATATTGACTTGATTTTCGTTTTTCCATTTTGCTCGTTCCTTTTCTTTCCTTCTTTTTCTTCTCCTCTGCCTGTCTCTCCTTTTAATCACACCAAAATGCCTTGTTTTGACTGCTGTGTTGCCAAGCTGTGTCCAGACCATGACACCCACCACCCCTGCCAACAGCTAAACTGAAGTATCTTCATCTTGCAACACTGAGACACATCTGGCAGCCCCCACCCCTGAGCAGAAAGGGAAGATTTGAGGAGGGCAACCCAAATCTGACTCACCGCAGTGGCCCAGTGTTAACCCGCAGCTTCTGTCTTCCGGAGTGACAATCTCCCACCTAAGTAAGAATTTTACCTTCTACTGTGTTTTCTAAATAACTGCTTCCTAAAAATGCAGGATAATACGGCCACCTAAAGAGAATTTAAAACTTCACCGATCCTCCCCGCAACACACACAGTCATCCCTGCTGAGTTAACAGCACAGATACGATTTCAGCCTGGAAATCACAGCTTAATTATATTTTTGGGTGGGTGGGAGGAATTTGATAGGAGATTTCATTTAGGAAACAATCAGGTCTCAGTTGGGTTAGAAATCAGGATATTAATGTTCTTCATTTTAATTTTCCTCTCTGACTCAGATTCCCACTGTTTGAATTTGAGCTCAATTTGTTCTGTTCATTATGAAGAAATCCACATGAATTTGACATTAAACTGATTATCTCTGAAAACAGTAGCAATAATTTCCCTTTTTCCTGTGTACATTTCAGATTAAGTCTTTGTGGTTGATATAAAAACGCAGGGGAGAAATAATAAAGCAAAGGGAAACCAAGTATTTATTCTGGAGCGCTACTTAGAAGCTGAGACATGCAACAACACTTAGGCATTTGGGAAGAAAAAGCAAGTGACAGGGATAAACAGTGCTCTCATTTCCATATCCCATTTCAGCCCATTTGCATGGGGACAAACAGGGATTGAATATGGCTTTCCCAGCCAGGAATAATACCTGGTGTGCCAGTACTGGGGATCTTAGGGCTTTGTGAGGACTGTTTGATGGGGTTCGCTGGCAAGGGCATGCTCCCTCATGAACAGATCCTTAGAGCCACAAGGATGAATTCATATTTAGGACTCACCATCCTGCAGTAAGAGCTGCCAGAGGTCCCAGGCTCCAATCCTGCACCAGATGTCATGGTCCTGATGACTCTGATAGGCCTTAGTGACACTGTTGAGACCCACAGGGAAGCGACACTGCTTTTCAGCCCTGGGCACCCAGTCCTTGCCTTCTGCCTGTCTCCTGGTTGGACCCTGGACCTGAGTTGTAGCCTGGTTTCCAGCCCTCTCTCTGCAAACATCCTCTGCTGCACTGGGCTGGACTCTGGACCTGGTTCATCCCCTCACCCTGTCCAGGGCTGTGGATGGACCCTGCTACCAGCACTGAACTCTGCCTGCTGGCTTAAGCCCCTGCGGAACCATACCCTGTCAGTGAGGGCATGCCCTTGTGCTTGACTACTCCTCAGCTCCCAACTCTTCCCCATCATGAAACAGCTCTGCTCTTACAGATCCCTGATGGTTTTTGTCCTTCAGACAAGTGGAGCAGCAATGTAGACCACCAAGAAATCCCTCCAGGAGACCTCTGTGGATGACGGTGCTGGGGATGGTGTCCAGCGCTTTGGGGTAAGGGGATATAAAGTATATAGTATATAGCCAAAAGACAACAGGTGCACATACTCCTGTTGTATAGCAAGACTGTTATTGGAATAAACTATTAAACTTGCAGCCTAGTTTGCAAGTCAAGCCTCAGCGCATTACAGCAGGAGTACAGCACTTGACCCAACACAACAGACTTCTGGAGTAGTTTCTATTTTCAAAGAAATCTGGTGGCTTTATCCCTAGCACATTTATTTCCTCAAAGAGGGAAAAACCATTAAGATACAATAAGTGTTTGTCACGAATGAAGATATAGTTCCCCTTATCTGCTAACTTGAATGGATATAAGTAGCTCCATCAGTGCATTTTCCTGTAACAAAGCACTGCCTCATACAAGTGACGAATACTTCTTTGTCTCTGCTGCTCTTGACCCTCACCAAAACAAGGATCACTCCTTTCTTTAACAGATAACTTCCATTCTCCCTCTGGGAAAAAAAATAAAAAATCATCCTCTCCCCTAACTTGAAAACCTGAAGGATAACAAAGAACCATATAGTTCATGATGGGTTTTTTTCTCTCCCAGTTGTCTCATATCTAAAGAGAGACAGTAATTTCTGTACTACCTCTCACCTAAGACATGGATAAAAATAGGCTGGAGTTGCATTGCTGGTTCATGTTATGACTGCTTGTTTGCAAGGCTGTCTGAGCTGTCCAAGTGTTTTTTGACAGCAATGCTCTGAAGGCGCAAACAGACCTGTTCCTCATGCTCCTGAGGTGGCCCCTTGGATGTACCAAAAGCTTGGGTCCATGCTGCACCATCAGAGCCCAGCAGCGCTCATGTTTACAGCAGTACCCTGCAATCCACTCCCTTTGCCATCAGCACCGTGCTAAGAGACATCCCCTATTATCTCTTACTGGCTCCATCCATGGATGCGGCACAGGTCCGTGATTAGATTACCAAAGCACAAGTACAACAGAATTGGAGTAACAGTAATGCTGTTAACTGATTTTAATCTCTAGCTCTTTTCAAAAACTGTCCTTAGTCAAAGTACTAAAAAATATGCTGTTTTTACAAATGAAATAGTTATCTGCTCTGCTTTCTACTCATAAACCTAACACAAAGGAAAACGCTGTTGCTTTCCCTTCATACCTTCTACTTTTTAGCCTTCAAAGCTGTAAGATTTATAAAAAGTCCATCCTACATGCATTCCTTTTGGTCCAGTTTTTCAGCATTGCATCCAAGTGCCTGTATCAAGACCACTTACACCATATACCCTACAGGCATAGGAGGCTTCTTTTTTTCTACTCACAAGGTAATCACCTTGGTTCAGATATTACACCTCTGCAAGTTTTGAGCACTGGGAAAAGAAATGTAGAGCACAGGGTGGATGTGAAATAGATGGCAGAAAAATCCAGCCAGAACCACGGTGGAAACAATTGGACAAGGCTGTGGAATGAGAGTACCAGGAGCAGGAATTCTCCTGGATCCTGAAATAGAGTCCACAACCATGGGGTGGACTGGCATGCTCTTCATTGAATGATAGAAGAGGAAATCCATGGCCAGTTTCTGTTCCCTTACTCCTGATTTCAGTGGTAGAACAACCCCAAATCCACACCATTATTATGCTATAACGAGCAGCAAGAGGAAACAAGCCTAAACCACTTTTGACTAATCTGTAATTAGACATTAACTTCAGGAAATATCTGAAATGGTTGTGTATGTCTTAGGAATCAAGAGTGAGTATACTTTTCATTACAGAACACAGTACATCAGGCAAGTTTGGGGTTATGCCTGAAATTCCTGATATGATACATGAGAACAAGAAAAATAACTGGGCAAATTACTTGGAGGGGGTAGTAGATAAAAGAGGATCTGGAGCTGAAAAAAGCAGTAAGCAGTGTGACATCTCCTAAATCAGAAAAAGACATACTTACATGTGTAAAGGAGAAATACACTAACATAGGCACCATATGTCTGACTGATGCCCAGGAGCTTCATGGAGGAAGAAGAGGGGATGGAATGGTATAGAGAGATGCTGGACATCATACAAGAGTACAGATAGCTACAGCAGTCTTGCCTGGGATGTTATCAAGTGGCAGGGGACTGCGAGTACTGTGAATGTGATCAGGGGAAAGAAAAGACTTAAATAAGAAAGCACCCCAGCTGGAGGATGCTTGACTGCTTTCTGCTCACACGACAGAAACATGAAAACTGAAGGCTGGCCCAGGACATGGAGTAGTGGAGTCGGGCCAGGACCCAGAGGATGGGACAACTCTGGGGAGAAAGGATCTCTGTGTTAGAAAGGGGGCTGCTCTCTGAAGGCTCTGGAAAAAATACTAGCATGCAAAGAACGTTGAATTTGGGATAATACAGACACTTTCATGCAAAAGGTGTCGAGGCTGGGGAGGCTGGAGAGAGGCTTCTGAACAGGTAGGCGAACCTGTTGTATCAACCTGAGGCAGGGAAAGCCTCTAACCATACAATTGAAGGCTCGCACTTCACTCCTCTCAGCTTTTATTGCACACTTGTAAATAAAACATTAGTGATACAGCACCTTTAAAGCTGGATATATATATTAGGAGGAAGACAAGAACTGTGAAAACTGCATCTGCATTGCCCCACTGGTCTGTTCAGGCTGCAGCACTCTCTGGAGAGACTGAAGAAACAACTTATGCTCTATGCTAAGCCCCAAGATCACAAACATTTCTTTTCAACTGGAATAGACAGGATAAAGTGTGAAATGTCTGGGGCCCCATGCAGTTGGGATTACTGTTGATGTCAGGTATACTTTCCTAGCAGAACTGACTGCCTGCTGCTTTGGAGATGCTAACTCCCAAATAAATGTTTTAACCTCTATTTTGCAGATGCTTCTGTCTACCAGAAAAGAAAAAAAACCACCAAACATCAACAAATATTGTGCTTGTCTGTGTGAAAAAGAGGGAGGATGCCCCTGTCTAATAGTACAACTTATTCAAGTCACTTAAGTGTCCCACCTAAAAGGTTTCCCTTCCAAGACAGTTATCAGGCTACTTCTGTAGTCAGTGATGAGATTCAGGCCCTTTGAGTAATTCATCTCATCCAGTGTTACACAAAGAAAATAGCTGGACGAAATCTGCTTTGAAGATGCCTCCCCTGTCAGTTCATTTCCCAACTGACCTTTAAATAACAGTCACATCTAGTAACAGGCTCTTGCCACACTGGGATGAAGATTGCCCACTTGAAACCTCTTCTCAGCTTTGCCAATTTATGGCCGTACTCCCTTCTTTGCACAGAAAAACGACCCTAAGCTGAAAAAAGGACAGATGCCTTTCTTCTGCCAACAAGCCCAGAAGATCCCGTTTGTTAAAGCATTTCCCTTTGTAGCTTTGGCTGCATTGGAGAGCAAGTCAACTTCTGCGCTAACTAAAGGAGCGAACATTTCATACATAACACATTCAGGTCTGCTGCCGAGACAGAGTGACGGATGGCCAAGGGAAACAGCAGTTCTTGCTGTAAACTCTGTGCGACAACCGACCCCCTTCTAAATTAACCACGGAAAAGCCTGGCTGTAGCTCTCCAGTCTTTGATGCAAAGACAGATGTGAGGGCAGTGCATGTGGATGAATCAGGCATCTGCAGTAACAGCATCTTATAGCCGTCTTTATCAATGAATCTTCAGTGCAAAGTGAAAATATCCTGGCACAAAAACCACCAGGGAGAGGGAGAAAAGTACATCTCCATGTTAACTAAACTGCCGTCCCCTTTGCACTGATTCGGGTGATATATATAATGTGCAGAGCACTGATTCACATATCCATAGTTCCCCAGTACTCAGTAGTCAATATTACTAACAGTACAGTCAAAATCCTTCTGATTTTTTCTCAGGCAAAACTCATCCTAAAATCAGTGGGAATTCTGGGTGAATAAAGACTGAATAAGAACCAGAGTCCCAACCCAATTCTCAGTTGACCTTTGCAGTCCAACCATCAAGACTGGAAATACTTTTGGTTTTCACCGTCATCAAAGAACAGCTGGGCCCAATAATCCCAATTCTACCCCCTCTTAATTCCAGCTTTAGATGGGCAGATACACAAAACAGAATTTGGCATCTGGTGGTTCACAGCTAAGCCATAAATTAATTGTACTGGAGGAGAAAGAAACCAATCATCGAGGCTCCTTTTCTGGTATTCCCTTACCGCTGTTTTCCTGCAACTCCCTGAAAAAGACTTTTTTGAAAAAGCTGTTCAGATTTCTTCCTGTACCAGGCACCACATTTTGTTTGGCATATACATTTCTGATAGCCTTTCCTCCACCGATGTCTATAAAGTTCACATCAGTCAGTTCTTCAAACTAGGTATATGAACATCAACGCAGACAATTTTGTTCCAAGCAGTTTTTTTCTTACGTCTGTGCCCTGCTGTTCATTTTTGTTCCCATAAAGATGACAGTATTGCTACATACGCAGGACAACCAGGACTCTTGTGATGCTTAACACAGGCTGTACAGTGCCATAACGGCCCATTTTCACCATCAGCAATGAGGTCTGACACCTCAGCAGCTTCTGACACTAGCAGTTTGCTGAGGGAAAGGGGAGATTTCTTTTATCTTTTTTGCTTTTCTTAACTCCCTTCCAGAAATGACAATTCTTGAAAATGCATGTGTAAAAATAAAAAAAAAAGAAAAGGAAAAAAAGGCAACAACCACCACAAAAATCAGGTATTATTGTAACATTTCTTATGTGGGAGAACAAGGTCAAGTGCCGTTCAAGGTGAGGAGAAGGGAAAAAGGGGGAAAGGGGCATCACATTTCAGACTCCTTAAAGCCACCACAAGAGTTAGAGAGATGAAAAATAGTTTATAATTACCTCTGTTGAGTGAAGCTGAACTGTTTATATCTCCAGTAATAAAGGAAGACTCGGACTGCTTTCGAACTGTGTCATTCCACATCCTACGAATCCGGCTCTGAAGAGGGATTGAACCACAGCAGGTAATGAATTTTTAGCAGCTGCAGATAGGTTTCTTTCTGCCTCACTAACGAAGGCTGTTGGCATGTCTAGCTCAGGATGAGACTTGTTTCTAGCCAGCTGTAAGCAAGGGGTTGTTGTTTTGCTATAACGTGCCTTATGCGTGCCAGACCCTGCCTGCCTAACTTCATAACACAAACGTCTATCTCAAAGAAGTAGTGCATAATTGGATTGCTTACATCTTAATTAAAAAAAGCAATAGAAATCGTACACAAGAGAAACCCAGACCCATGCGAGCTACAGATTTACCAATATAGCACTAAATAACAGAAAAATAACCTACACACAGAAGCACGCATGCTTCCTGTACTAACTCAGAAAGCTTCTGTCTTATTTTTTGTGAAGTATAATAGAAGATTTGATCTATGTCTTGGTGTCCCTGAATGAACATAAGTTTTCTATACATAGTAATCTTGGGGAATACTGGGGGGAAAAACCCCAAACCCACAAATGAATGCTGTTCCCCTACTGAAAAATCTGTGATGGTTTTGCCATCTGTGGTATAGCTTCTGCTGCTGGGGAAACAGTGTCTCGAATATGTTGGCCTTCTGTTTCATTTCTCAAACATGCTTTGGAGTATCTACCTCTATGGCTTTTATGCCACTGTCTTGCTCCTCCCCAACTAGATCTTGCAAAAGATCAAAGAAGCAGCCAGTATGCATCCTGTGAGCTCCCCCTGTGAAGATGACTGGGGAACCCAGGTGTCCAGGGGAAGCTCTCCCTCACCTCACCTCTTAGAGTCCGATGGACACATCCCATGGCTGTGTGAAAGTGGTGCTAGGTGGTCTGGAGATCGGGATGGCTGGTGCCCGCTGTGACAGACCATGCTTTTCCTAACTTAAAAATCCAGTGCTTCCTGTAGTGGGATCTTAGCCATGCGAGATCTTCCAGGGCTCAGTCATGCGGTCACAGATGAAAAGTGCCTCCTAGCGTACTCATTAACTACGTAGTAACAGCATCTCCTAATCATGTATTAGTCCTCTATAAATGGAAGCACAATGTGACATGCAGCCCATGCACTGCTACAGCAATTATTTTTCACTGGGACACTTAATCTTGTATTTCTCTGACATGATCCATTCCAGATTAATTATTCTGTTTCCTAAGGGATCTTAGGAGTTTTCCTCCTCATGGACTTCTCTATTTGAAAGTTAGGAGTCAGATGCTTTTAACAACTCAGACTGATCTCTATCGACTCTCCATCATCCACGTGAGGTTTCTCCAGCCTATGGTAGATCTGAAGCACCTCCATCCTTCCAGCCTGAAGCTTCTACAGGTAAAATAATCTTCCTTGGTATCTCAAACCTCACCTGCCACGAGGGAACTGCTGCCAGGAGACTCAGTTCACCCTCAAAAGGGCTTGTTTTCTTGTGCTGAGACTGCCAAGAGGGAGGGCCCATTAAAGAGAGGAGGGCCTCTGCTCAGTAGCTAAGTTATGTAAAACCAAAGGTTTTCAAATCAGCCACCTAAATGTTGCTGGATATAGTGAGTTTTGGACATTATTGATTACTGTGGGATTTGATGGTCTCCTAGAGAGAGGCTCCATATTCTATTGCTGTTATTTGCCCTGCATAACATCCAGATCTACGTAAATGCCAAAGTGGAGCTCTTGGATGACATCTTGGAAACCGTTGAAAAAAGATAATAGTTTGCTCCAAGACATAAATCGCAAATTAGGTTTTCCTGGGACGTTATAAACTGTTACTCACTGCATGTCTTTCATAATTTAATAGTAGAACTGTCATGTATAATTACTTCCATTAGTAATACTGAATAAATTTGTGTTTGGTTTCTATTGATTAAGAAGTAAGCTTCTTCATTTTATATGAACTGTTCATTCATAAATCTGCATCTGTATGTACAAGTTAGCTTAAAAACTGCTAAGTGCACAAACTACACAAAACCTGAATTTTGAGGTGACCAAAGCATAACAAATCCAGTAACTTAATAAGATAATTTGACCCCAATGGATTCTCCTAAGGGGTCTATAAACTAAGGTAAATTGAGTGAGGCAAGGAGTTGATCAAACCACTGAATGCCAGAAAGCAAGCCCTTTCACTGTGAAGACTACTGCAAGTCTTGTCTCTTTTTAAGCAAGAAAAATACTTGGTTGTTGTAGCATCATTCCTGTATACAGCAGTAGTGTTGACAACAACCTTCAGCTCATGATTAAAGGACGTACTGGGACGCCGCATAGCTGACAAAATGCTCCCAGCTCCGGATTCCCATGGAGAATGGGAAGGACAGCTCGGGTGATGACCACCCACTCACCTGCCTCTGGAAGGCAAATTTAGACTTTTTATTCTCATCACAATTATTTAGAAGGTTCTTGGAGTAGCACTAATTGCCATCAGATTCCAAGGGAAGCCACTGCGCTGAATTCAGGTCCAGGAGGGACGGAAATCGCTGTGGGTACACTGGAGAGAGCCTGAAGGCAACTCCTTTGGTGTGGAGAGGCGGTTTCCTCCCAGCATAACCGTGAAGAGTATCGGCACAGTGGCACAAAGCACTGGGGCATGGACAAGAAGCGCAGGTTACCTGTGAGCCTGTGGAGTATCTTCCAGGTGTCCGTGACCCCGAGGTTTTTCCTGAGCCGATAGAGCTCTCTGTACTTTTCCCACTACAGCAATGTGTGCGCAGGCATTTTCCATACTCTTTACGTACCTAGCCACGGAAAGAGCAACAGCAGTTAGCAGGCAGCTCCTCCTCCAACTCACCATTTTCTCATTTTCAGCTTGGCCCCTGATTTTTCCTCAGTGGTTCATCAAAATGATAGCTGTCGCAGTCTACGGGGAAGAAGCCTATTACACCTTGCAGCTTTCGATATGTGAGCTCACCGATTACGATGCCGTAAGGGACTGCTTTTATGCAACAAAGCTGCTCGTTGACACCAGTTGGCTGTAGCTTCCTCTGAAGCACATCAAAGGAGCATGGGAGAAACTACAGATATACTATTTATGACTGAAAATTAATGTCCTCATAGATTTGATATAAACTAGCATATTGGCTTGTCAACGCACTAAAAGTTATTGCTTCTGGCAGGGGACTAAGAAGAAAAATTCCAAAAGAAATACGTAAGGGCTATTGTTTTTTGGGTCTGGTTTTTTTGTTGTTGGTGGTGGTGGTGGGTTTTTTGTTTTAATTATTTCTTGCATTCAAATTGAAACTCAAGGAAACTGCAGAGCCAGCAGCCCTAGAGGTTATATTCCCAGTGCACAGGGGTGGCTGGAGCCTGCTTTCCCACAGCACTGTGCAAGCCAGTCATGTTTTAAATGAGCATCACAGTCAAACCGGGCCAACTCCTGGCCTGGAGTAAAGCCATGCCACCTCCTTTGCTTCAGGGAAACTATGCTGACTTGTGCCAGGGCAGGCTCTATGTTCTGACTGACTTTCAGCTGTGATTTCTTACGGGCAGCAATACCCAGAAAGCAGATGGGACAAGACCGAAAATGAGCAGACTGGACTGAAAAGCCAAAAGCAGGTCACACTGCCCATTCACAAAAAAACGCCACAAAACCCCGTGCATGTCCAAAACACCAGTTGAGGTTCCATGGAGCACATGGTTAGCCATGACATTTTGCCAGACTATCTATGAGCATTTCAAAACTCTGTGAAACAACTGCTTAAATAGCAAATTACAGCTTTTTCATTAGGCTCTTCCTTAAGCGCTTGAGACAAACACAATACCATGAGTGCCCAATATGCTCAAGTGCCTAATCAATCCTTTGCTGAGAGAAAATAATTCAATTGCTTTAATTAGCCACCCACTGCTTGCCTCTCTGCAGCTTTTTGCTGATTTTCTAGTCCATGATAGATAGGAAAGGATTTTTTTCTTCTCTGCTCAAATAATCCTCCCTCAGCTCTTGGGTCAGAGAGGTGCATCTACCCCACAGCAAGGTACCAGCTGCATTCTCCTTCCCCCTATATGCAGCCATAAATCAGGAGCGATCCCACAGTCATCAGTGATGGTTTAAGGGTGTAGACTGGCTTGAGACAGAAAAGGGAATGTTCTTCCATGCCAAGCGAGCACCCTGATAGCCAAGGAGGCTGCGGTGCCATGCAGGGATGCCAGGTTAGGGACTGACCCTTTGCAAAGTGCACTGGAGGAGAGAGGTTGGATCAGTGAGAATGGTGCAGAAATTCAAACTCCTTGTCAAAAAGGCACCTGCAGGTTTAATTAGTGATGGTGACACTTCCTACGTTCTTATCCTCATTTTGCCTGGAAACTTTCCAGCTGAAAGTTATGGGATCATCATCAGGCAGTTGCATCTAGATAAAGCTTTTAAGCTTTTTAAGATGGACAAATCTGAGTTGAAGTGACAAGGACAAAGCTCTGAACCCTCAAAGTCTTCCTTTGGTTTCAAGAGTGACATTTTTGCACAGCTCTGGAAATCCTTCCAGAGGCATCGCTCATAGAGCTCACTTGCTACAACGAATTTTGCTGATGTTTGGATAGGTCAGAACTCCCTTCCCTATACAGGAAAATGTAGGCAACACAGGAGCAAGCCCGGGGCTCTCAGATGGAGAACAGACCTCAACATAGCCCTGACTTTACCCAGTAAGCCATTTCACCAAAAGCCATGGGTTACACTGAGAAACTGAAACCCAGAGGCATTCATGTATAAACTCTTCCCTATATTGGTTTATATTGATTAAAAAACCTGCCCTTTGAAACTAAGATGTACGTAAAAAATCACCAGCAGACACACAAAGAACTAGAGAGCTCTGTACTACTGAATTTCAGTGGAGAATAAAATGGTTCTTAAAAATATTTATTACTGATTGTCAGAGGCTGTAAGTTTGATCTACATATACATGCAGAGATTTTTATTTCGATTTTTTTTTTTCCCAGAGTTTACCTAAGTTACTCCACTGTTATCTTGCAAACGTTAATTGGGGCATACTTCAAGTCCCACCAAGAAGCACTTACTGTGCTTGCTTTGAGGAAGATTTCCAAAAGCCCACATTAGCCCCAAGCAACACAAAGGCTAATGAACTGTTGCAGAGCACAGGTCCTCCACTTAAAAAAGTGGGGAAAGCAGCCTCATCAACCCGTGTATACTGCTACAGAAAGGGGCGATATCCTGCAGGTGGAGATGTAAAGCTCCGTTTTGCCTGAGCGCTCAGCCACCCGAGGACCCTCTGGATGCTCACGGAGTCGCCTCCGTCTCACACTGGCGTATGGGAAAGGAGAATCTGGCTGACAGCAAAGACCTTCACAGGTTCACCGCTGTAAAGCCCTGCAAACTGTTAGCTGCCTTCCCCCTGCCTCCAACCCTGGCTGCCGAAATGCCACTGCCACATATCTTCGTTATCGTCTCATTCCCCTGCATCGTGCCGGTTTCCAGTCTAAATACCACCCTTATTAGTTGCATGGAGATAAATCTGCGTGAGAGGAATTCAGGGCACACAGATGATGTTATGCTGCGGTTGTTAGGCAACAAAACACCCCGTTACCAACCTCTTTTGCCGCTGGGAACCGTCTGTCTTACCTTTTTCTGGAGGACACAATGGAAAATGAATATAAACATTCCCTGCAGAGAATTGAATATGGTGAAGAGATACGCCATGATGACTGTGCTTTCATTAATATACATGAGTCCGAAGGCCCAGGTCAGTCCTAATAGGCAGAGCAGGGCTATTGCACCTATAACCCAGGACCTGTTAGGAGAAACAAAAAGAAAAAAAAAAGGGATTCGTTTTTCATCTTACCAAAGAACGCGCACGTCTACAAGCAGGAAAACTTTGCCGGTGGTTTTAGCAAAAAGAGAATAGTGTATTAAAATGACTCCTAGGGAGTTCTGTTCTTCAGGTTGGATGAAGTTTACAAATCTTCAAGCTTGAGGAAATACACAGAAAGGGAAATGTTATGAGCATAGAAATTTATCATAATGAAAGCATATTTGTACCACAATGTTTCTTTTTTTAATGTAAAAGCTGCGTGTATGTAAATGACATGTAGATGCTATTTCTGCAAATGGCAGGAAAACAAAATAAACCAACCAAAACAACAACTCTAAATGTCACCTTTTTAGTGTCCACTGGTTTCACTGGGGCAGGAGTGCCAGCTGGATTATTTTCTTTACATTTAACACCAAGACACATGTATTGCCGCATTTTAGCTAGTCTCCCATATGCCTGTACGCCAGATAAACAACTACAAGCAGGTGGGCAAGCCCTCAGCACTTGCCAGATCGGCTGTGCACAAGGAGACTCTCTGCAATGCTGCTTCACACTTCTTCCACCCTGCCATGAGGGGAAATATCTGTATGTGTGTAGGCACTCGCACACCACGTTTGCTAAAACAGTAGCTGTTGCCACACTTCTGGTTGGGGAAAAGGAAGGGCAATCCTTCTTTGCATCGGCTGCAGAAGTAAGATCATCACTTGCGCCACCCCAGGAGGGAAGCAGGAGTAGGGAGGCAGCCACTGCTTGGCCCCAAACGTTGCTCAAGCATATATGGGTAGCCTGCAGTTTCTGCTTGCTTTCTCCCAGTGACTTTCTGCTTGGACAGACAGAGCTGCGGACATGGGATGGCTGCTGCATGTTATTTTTTTCAGTGCACTTTCAGGAAAGCTGGAAGCTCTGCTGGGATGGTAGGATAAGTATTCCATGTTACCTTGCTAAATAACATTTAGTCATCTGCTAAATTAACTTCTCAGAGACTGATCTTCCAATACCAGGACATGAGATGAAGTGTGACAAGTAGGATAGGAACTGAGTTCTCCTCCTAGCCATATCCTGAGTTTCCACATGTTAAATTACCTGCAACTTTAAAGGAATTGCTGCTGCACAGGGGAAGAAGTCACCTTCTAGCTGGGAAGCACAGCTGGAAGTGCACAGCAAGCAGCATCACGAGCATCCCTTTGCCCTTTCCCTCAAGGCCTTGATTTTCTTCTGTCTTCACCTGGTATCATTAGGTGTAACACCATAAAAATGAGTGCAGTGACACCCGGTCTTTGTACCCCTTCTTCACTCGTGGTTCCACCACGCAGACAAGCCTGCAGCCAGCCAGCACCTCTGCTTCCTTGTCTTCCTCAAAGCAGCCTGGGGTGCTGCAGAACGGCCCACAGGGACAAGGACCTGACTACATTTCTAAGCCACTTCAGCCCTGTAGAAGTTTGGCCTGGGCTTGGGCATATTTGGGCTTCCATCTGCTAAGGACAGCATGGGGTAAGGGGGAGAAAGATGAAGCAGCAGCAGCTTAGGGGAAAAATAAGTCCTGCAGAGGTCAGGCAGGCAGTCTCCACGATGGAGACTCCAAGGCAGATGCAGCATTGAATCCTTTTCCTTTCAGCAGGGCTTGTCACAAACAGAAGCACGCCAATGTTGTATTCATGTTTTCTGGGGTTTTTTTTTGTTGGTTTTTTTTTTCTTTTCCTTTAGGTATTAAAATGAAAATACAGCATTAAGTCTTCCACTGAAGTTTATAAAATATGTATTATTTAACCACACGACCAGAAGAGCTCCCTAAGGTAACCACTTATTAAGGCAGTTCTTTAAAAATCACTATTATGTATCTAGCAGACCAGAACAGCTCCTTTGAAGCATTTCCAGTCAATCCTGCTAATAAATATTTAGCATGATGCAAATTGAAAATGCACTCTCAAAATCCTTCAGAAAGGTAGCCACTAGATAAAGTTTACAGCTTTAGCCGCTTGGTATGTTTTCTCCCTAAGATTCCACCATCGGTGAGAGCACATTATCATCTTAATTGCATGCCAATTTAAAAAACACAAATAATTTCTTTTTCCTTAAAAAAAGAGCAAATGAAGTGGAAAGCACTTTCTTCCCTCCCCTCCCCCTCCCCCCATTCTCTTCTCCTCCACAATTAAAAGCTTCCTGCATTTGCAAAGTCTCTTTAAAATTATTCCTAGGATATCAGAAAACTATTCTGCTCTGAACAACAGCCAGTCCGTGAAGCCGATTAAAGAGCCTTTGGCTGCAGAGAGGTGCAGGACCGAAACAGTTATTTAGTGGAAATATGCTACCTTCAGTAATGGAAAGGAATCTGTGGGTTAGAAGACCCTCAACAGTGCAAACTGCACCCATTACAGTGTTGTGCTTCAGAAAACAAGACCTGGAGACAAAGAGGGCGTGGAGATTACTTTGAATAGTTCCATCCCGTATCCGCAGGAAAAAAAAAAGAAACAAGCGATGAAAGAGAATATGGGAATGATGCTGCAAGAATGAACACAAAGGACTCTTCACCAGAAGAACAAACTGAAAGTCTACTGCAAAGCTGTTTTGCTTCTATTTCGTGCTACTGCGCATTACTTTTTGGTTGCAGGAGAAAAAGCATGGATGCCCTATGGCACATAATTTCTAGGCACTTTTGGCTTTTTTTGCATTTTTTTGGTGCAGCTTGTGGTTTTTGTTTCGCTCTTTGTACAGACTTGCTCTTGCTTTTTCACAATTTTTTTCTTTTCTGTAGTGCATTTTTATAGCAATAAAGAAACAAACCCATCCATGTTTTGGTGCAGTTGAAAATCAGACATTTAAAATCAGGGACAGTTAGGTACTTCAGTGAGTAAGGAGAGTCTCCAATGCACCAAACACAGACTTGCTTGCACAACTCCCATTAACTAGAACGGGAATCACGGGGGTTAGCACCCACGCACCTTTCTGAAAATTGACTTCGGTATTTATATTACCATAAAGCACTCTCAGTGACAGCACATGGTGGACTCGAGGGTTGCTATTGGTGTAACAAGTCTGTACTACACAGGATTAACTTGGGAATGTTCACCTTGAATTCAAGTAATGTCCAATCAACGAACATAAAGCCAATACAGTGACAATTGTTTGGCAATACATATGCAGCACATTTACTCTGCACATTAACTGTATGCCTGATTGTTTTCCTGCACAGTTTGCTCTTCTGCCTCAAATGCGAATGACAGAAGCTTTAATGATTTTTCAATATTGATCTGACAGCTGGTTCATGAGACCACACTGATAAATGAAATTTATCAGCCATTCAGGTCATTCTTACTTGATGAAGGGTCTGTTATCCTCATAGCTAAAGAATGCGTAGACATAAAGACAAGAACACCAACATTAGAAATATAACAGCACAGAGAATATAGCTTACTACTAGTCCCCCTCCCTTCTCCCACTAGCCATCACCAAAGCCAAAGGCGCACTGGCATCAGGTGTGCCCGGTACACACCAGCAGCCAGCCTGGCTTGCTGCCCCAGGGAACTGAAACACGACAGAGGATGCTGGCTTCGTGCGCAGCAGCGATCATTGTCAGCCGTGAGCTGCAGCTACCCTTCCTGGCTCCCATCACACAACTGTCAACTGACTTTGAAATCTCTTTTAAAAGCCATGGGTATCTCTGGAGAAGGTGAGTTTTGAAGCCTCAGCGTAGCCACCACAGAAGGCTTTCGTGCGTTCAGGTGGCAAAACTTCACTGTGCCTCCAGTGCTCTCCGTCTGCGGGGCTGCAGTGTATTACAGGAACCGCTTTATTGCCGTTTACTTTTTCATAAGCGTAACTCCCAGGTTGCCAATTTGTGAGCCAGACTGCAGCATTATCTTCTTTTTGAGATAACGGCATTAGGATCTTCTAGAGTCCTGGGTGACAGAAAGCATTGACCTATTTACTCCCTTTTCATGGAGAAGAATAAGGAAAGGACTCTGCATAGAAACAGTGCCAAGCAGCCTGCGGCAGTGAAGACAACAAGAAGGACCACTCAGAATGAGCTTCTGCCACTGTGGGGACTGTTGCAGCCATTGTCCGAGGGGAGTCTCCCCCACCTTCTGGGACAGGCTCTGCACTTAACTCTCCCAGGCCTCCACTCCCCCCTGGCATGGAGCTTTTGAACCTGCAGTCCCTTGCAGTGGCCACGATGGGTGCCAGCGATGGAGGCTGCCTCAATATGTTCATCTCATTACTCCTGCCAATGCAGCTGGAGCTAGTCCATCCTGCTGAGTCCTCCTTTGGTCAAAACTGCCAACCTGTCATGCTATACCCTCTGCTAAACAAACTGCTCCACTTGGAGGGGACCAGCTTCAGCCTGAGTTAGAAAGAAGCTTTATTAAAGCTGAATCATTTTGAGCAGTAACTTCTGGCTGAGAGGGACACTAAGTATGTCTAAGATGAGGCTCTGTGTTTTCTCTTCACGATGGCTAAAGACATGCAGGGACAACTTCTGCACCATTCACATGCACCTGAAGCCACAGAGGGGCCATCTGAGTATCAACGGGAGCAGGACTTAGTTCTCATGGGAGGAAAATCGTTTCACACAGTATATTGTCCAAAACATTCCTATTTTCTCCTGACCTTGTCCTTGGCTGAGACAGAAGAGGCAGTGATGCTGCCAGTTCCAGCTTTGCCCTGGCATATTCACCTGGGGTCTTTGGGAAAGGGAAGGAAAAGTCCCTGCTTCCAAGACACAGCAAGGAACTCTCAGCTCCTATCACTTAGCAAACCACAGGCTGAGACAGTGTGATATCTGCAGTGCATCTGGGGAGGTACCAGGAACACAGAAAAGCCAGTGGTATAAAAAGGCTCCCCCCTTAGCTGCACCACTGGGGGATCTCCAGCCCATCCCAGCTGTGTAGCATGATGTTGGTCAAATCCCTCTGCTTCTCCTTACCCTCTCATCCACTGAGCCTGCAAGATTATTGGGGCAGGTTCCTGTTGTGCTTGTGGCATGTCTAGCACCACAGGACCTGCAGCTCCCTTGCGATGCAATTAAATTAAAGGAAGGCATGAGACAGTCTGGAGCTCCCAGCCCAGCAATGTGGGCAGGAGCAGGGTATGAATGTCTATTACTATGTTCACAAGCACTTAGGTTTTATGGTAAAGATTTTACTGTTGAAATGTCGCTGGTGATAGGTTATAAAAAGAGAGAATTAGGGAAATTTTTTACTCTGTTGCTGCTATCCAGACTCTCGCGAAGTTTCTCAGCGATCTCTAATAGCCTTTCTTCAAGGCAGCTGAAGGCTTCGTTTCATCTTTGTACCGGCAAAACGCAAAATCGGTAAACTCGGATTGCCTTTTAGCTTGAGGCTAACACTTCAAAGCAGCTCAGGAGAAAATCATCAGAAAGACCCGAGCAGTTTGTACCCCATTTCCACCCCAGATGTACCTAGGACTCACTACCCAGAGCAAGCAGCTGCCTAAAAAAGCGAGATTTTTCAAAGATGTCTAACTCCCAAACACTTCAAATCCTACACATAGGGCCTGTAGGACTTAGTCTCTTACATCGCTCATGGAATACAGATCATTCCTTTTCACTTTACCAACTCAACTGTTGTAAGAAGCTTAACTCTTGTGTTAGCAACAATTCATGTCTGAAAAAAATTACTCCAAAATGCTTTTTCCCCCCCCGGTAAAGTCTCTGAAATGTATCAGTGCTGCGGTAATACTGCGTCATTATCTGCAATATACAAAAACCTTCACTTAGACAAGAGAAAAGCCTTGGAAGAGGCTTAGCTCACAGGAAAATGGAGCTTCTCACTGGAAAACTGAGATTATATTCACTAGTGGTACAAGCAAACAATAGTTGAAGCAGAAATCATTGGAAAGCCTAGCCTAGCACAAACTCAGATGCTAGATCTAAAGTGCTTTCTCCAGAGTTGGATATATTCTTCTGGTTCCTGGCAGTAAAGGATACAGCCCACTGAATTTAAACTACGTGATTCTGATCCCTCCCTAGTTAACAGGAGACTGGTACCCCCACAAAGAGCAATTGAACCCCTACAAGAACAGGTATTTAAGGTAGGTAATGCTTCACCACTCCCTGAAGAAATACCTTTCTCTACTGACTGCAGAGGAAACCTGAATGATGGCTTAGCTGGGGGCTTTGCTTCTGAATACCTGAAGTTAAAAAGCTGATCTTTAGTGGTTGCGCTATTCCTTTCACCTGCAAAATCTGACCTCCCCTCCCTTGTGTTCTTTGCAGCCGAGATGATGGATAGTGGATGGTCTACCAATCCATATAAATACCTAATTCATTTTCTAATCTTAAAAAAGCCCTGACTTTACCTTGGGGCAAAGACTTCTTAAGGTTAATTACACATCATGTAAAACTCTTTCAAAATCTTATTTAAGTTAGATGTCTTTCAATTTCCCAGCGTACCGTCTCGTTCAATGATGAGAAAGGATTGTTCATATTACCTTCTGTATTTCTGTGGTATTTCCAGATCAATACTTTTTTTTAAAAATTGCTAAAGTTAGCTACTTATATCCTTGTTTAGATGCTTAAGGAATTTCAAAACCAATGCAACCTAAGCTGGGAAACCCCTTCTGCGCTGCCTACCCTTGTAAGGCCCCAGCATGTACCTTTTTGACTCAAGGTGATTGAACTACCAGAATATACACTGACATCTCAATACAGAGCTGCAAGCAATCTGCAACGTGTATTACATGATGCAAACCACTTCCAAGTATGTAGATCAGCAATATCCTGGATTGTTAAAGCCTTCATTTTTTTTGCAGCAGGCAAAGTAAGGCAAGAACTCGCCTTCACACACAGATTGGTCCTAAAATGCTACTGAACAGAGAAAGCCTGTTATCAAAAAGCAGCTATTCAGCTCTCATTTACAAAGAATAATGTCTGGTCTCGTTACATTTTGAAAAGAGTTTACTTCCTTTTATATATATATATATTTTTAACAAAATGTAATTTTTGAGCTACGAGTAAAACTGGGCCTCTAATAAAACCCTACATAAATAAACAACTTCAGGTGTTCTCATTTTATCTGATCCTTTATGGTTTAACTTTACCTAACTCGAATTTATCACTCTTTTGACAATTCAAAGTGTTTTCCCACCTCTCCAATAGCAGGAAAAGGCTCAGTGAGTACATGGACTCAGTGCTTGGGCCCCAAAATAACACGGTTTGGCTAGAGAGCAGAAATGCCAATGTGAGTACACAGGACCTTTAGTAGCTGTTACGGGTGATGAAACCCAAATAAAAATAGATGGATGATGTGCCTCCTCAAAAGCATTCGGAAAGACCTGTGGAATTCATTTTAATATGGCGCAAATAAAGCAGATACACAGACGTTTCCTGCAGGCAAGCACGAGAGACACAAAATAAAGCGTGCTATTGTGTCTCCCCACTGCCTGCCAATATGAGGCAGTAGGGATGTTTGTTTTCTTTTCCCTTTTTTTTTTTTTGAATTTCAAGGATTAGAGAAGATTGATTTATTGAACTGCTGAAAATCTACAGGAAGGAGTTGGAAAGTCCAGCACTACCCTCATAAAGCAAACGGGTCCATCGCTAATTAGTGAAGGAGTGTCTTCATGGTGAGAAAAATCAATTGCAAGCAATAAAAGAGTGCTTAAAGGATTTTGCCTTCACGTTTCATGACAAAGTCACCACCTTGATGGCATGAAGCCAAATGCCTTCCTAATCGCCTTCCTTAGGCTGCTGGCATTCATCACATGGCTTTCCAAGCCATCATTTCCAAGTCTCACCTTCTGGCTCCTGCATCATCTTTGACAATTGGTGGCCGGTCCCCTGAAGACCTCTGTAACCATCTTGGGGGGGTCAGTGGTTCTGTCACGGCTTCATTTGCAGAAGAAACCCCTGGCTTTACATGCCTTGGAGATCTGTAAAGGTTGGGGACCTACCTCCTGGCATAAATGAAATTTTACACATATTGAAAGCCAATCCTGATTTCTACTGGTAGCTCTGAAAATTTTACCTGGACAAATGAGGCCAAACCTTCCTTGGCCCTATGTCATGCTCAAGCCCAGGATTTGGGGCCACCTATGCCTGACTTTTTCTGCCAAAGGCAAAGCATCATCCCTTTCCCCCCTCAACTCATCCAGGGAACTCATGGCCTGCTTTCCGAGATTTGTTCTTAATTATTGCAATTGGAAAGAGCAATTCTGTTAAGCTCATCTCATTTTCTGTAAGTAATTAATTACCCTCAGAACTGCTTACCCTGTTTATTCCCTTCCTCCTAACTTTGCAAAGGCATGGTATGATTATTCAAACCACACTGATGTGTAGCCACATATCTGATTGTTTCCACACAATACGGATTCAGCAAAGCCTTTAGACACATTTGTATTACCCAAATAGCACCAGCAGGGCTTGCTGACAAAATACTTAAAATGTATGACCTTTTAAAACAATAATCATGATTTATGGGTTCACAGAAAGACCTTAGGTATTTAATATCTTCCAGGACACTCTCTCAAATCAATAACCACTGATTGATTTTTTTTCTCTTTTAAGTCCGGAAAGGACGACACCTGTCAGTGGGAAGATTAGTGCTTTACAATCACCATTCAACATTAAGGTAGCCATCACAAAAACCATAGATAAACAAGCAAAACCCAAAGCCAAAACAGTCAGATATTAACCCAATCTTCTGTGAAAAACTCAAACAGCAGCAGATTGCAACAAACAAAATCGGATGCTGCCATCAACATCACTGGGCGAAAAAGGCACCCAGACAGAAGTGCAACCTCAGTTGATTTTTCAGCATTGGCAGGGTTTCTGTGTCTGAGGTGCTCACAAACTGCACTCTGGCAAAATATAAATGTGCCATGTCTTTTCTTGGTCAGAACCTTGTATAAATACTTCATTTTTTGCCAACTCCAAGTGATTTTTCTGGATTTGCTTTAGGCTGCCTGTTCAAAGTTTGCTCATGCAGAGATGCAGACGAAGGCTATACAGGAGCAGCACTGAGCTACCCAGGGCACTACGAAGCACAGCGTTCTCTTACACAGGACCCAGGGACATGCTAAGCCGACTGTCGGGCTTGTGAAGGCACAGTACTCTCTCTCAAGGCCATAGGAGACACAAAGATCATAGCCTGAGCTTCTGTACCAGGGAGGTCTGGCAGGCAGTTTCTAACGCCCAGCTCAGTACTTCACGGCTAACATCTAAACTTGGCACAGGGGTAGGTTTTCCAAAGGAGAGAAAAAGCTATTCCTCATTTTCAGAAGTACCCAAACCATTTGGTCATCCTGTCATGGTTTGTCAACACTCCTGTCAAGTTTTCTAGTGACAGAGAATACACTGCCTGCACATCCCAAGCACCGTTAAAACACATGCTTCATTTCTCATCAGAGTTTATCCAGACCCAAACACTGTCTCGGGGACCTTTTTTGTTCCCTAGGATCAGATTATCCTTTCCTGGAGCAGGAATCCAGGGATGATTCCTCTCCAAAAGGCATCCCTGGAGGTGCTGTGCACTGAGCCTGCTGTCCCCATAAGTCAAAGGCATCAAAAAGCACTGCATACAGAACAGCTGGCTGGGAAGGAGAGATTTTTCAATGCCCTGTTCTTAAACAGCCTGCTCAGTTAGTCTTTGTTTTGTTAGCAGGGCTGTATGAAAATGTTAACAGAAAGCTCATTCTTTGCAGACACTGCTATTTTATTTAACATTATAAGTTATAGGTAATGGCCAGTCAGGACTTCGGGTCATGTTTAACAGAGGTTCACTGTGGCTCCTGTAAGTGTTTGCATTCACAAACTTGTGTTTCAAACCCTTTATACCTCATCCTTTGCGCCGCTCGTGCCAACACATGCACCTCCTTGAAGATGCATGGGCGCACGTAACCACCCCTCCTCCTCCCTTGCTGCTCCAAAGAAGGAGTCCACGTGCTGCCACAGGCACTCAGCCCTTACTTCACCGGGAACTGAGAATACTGAAGATACAGGATTGGGCCTTCTGCACCCAGATGCTGGGCTGGGCACGTTCCCAAGAGCTGGACCCTTTCCTCGTGCTGTGTCCTCACTGCGCACTCCCAAGCAACTGCAAACCCATAAGTAATGAAGGATTAAGGTGCTGCTGTTCTGCAAGTCAAGTCCCTCAGGTGAACCCAATATTTAATTCCAGACCCTTTGGCAACACAAACTATTTCCACATTGTAGAGTCTTATGATTAAACAAAAAAGATCTGGAAACCAATAGAGGAGTCTAAATCTCAATAGGAAAGGATGAAATAATCTTTATTGTCTCCCTACTTTCATTTGTTTCCAAAATGGCTAGAATAAAGCACAAATTAATATTCCTACAGCAAGAGGATACCTGCTACAAATCATTGTTCTGCATCGCTAATGTCGGTTCTTCCTACCGAAGGAGAAGAAATCTTGCATTTTCAGAAGTCTAACTCGTTTGTCACTGCACCAAATCCAGGATGTTTGCTTTTTCTGCATTTCAATCAGCTGAGTAAATAAAACTAGACTGGTAAACCTCTGTTCCTGCCAGCACAATACCGCTGTGTTAAATCAAGGATTTAATTTAAACATTCCCGCAGATGATTTTTGGAAGTTCTATTTAACCTTTGTTTTCAATTTTCTACCTAACTCTTGAGGATTTCTTTATGACTTAAGAAAACCCGCAGGACTGAAACAACAAGCTAATCTGGGGGCTGGGATTAGTCATGTCTCTTTAAATAAAATACATATGTTGAAGCAAGAAAATGAGCAGATAATCACTTACACCCATACAACATATGGGGAGAGTGGGATACGGCAACGGTGTGCAAAAGAGGCGTATTTTCAAGAGGGGCTTCTCAGTTTTGTGCCTGACGCTCCTCGCCCCTCACCTCCCCCAGCCTGGGCCAGGCTGCCTAAAAGAGCCTGAACGGGGCTTTGCGAGGTTTTATATAGTAATAATCAACATTGAGGCTTTGCATTTGGCTCCTACTTTTGGCTTTCAGGTTGCACATTCTCAAATTTATGTCTGTAAGCCTGTGAGCAAGAGACTTCCATGGGAAAAAAAAAAAAAAGGAATATGGTGTGAGTTTTGTTTCAAGTCAGAAACTTGGGAGAACATAGACTTTTTTGTTTATCCATTAAATCAGGGCCATGTGCCTTTAGCCCTGGACCATTTGAAGCTCTCACGGCAGTGAGCTGAGGGGGGCTCGTTTTGGTCATTTAGGGATTGATTTATGAAGGCTGCTGTGCAGGACATATCTGTATCATCCCCATTAATGGGATTTCAGCTTGTGTTCTTTTGAATCTGGCCACAACACCTAAAAACATTCGTTCCTCCGTGTTCGGAATAAATACATTTTTTTCCAGGGAATTTCAGGTTTTTGATATAGTGCTTATTCTATTGTTGCAGAAGATATGATAGGAGCAGGTTTCCTCAAGAGGGGAGAAAGCTGCAACAAAACTACAGTGATTAATGTCAGGATTAGACTGTTTCAAGGCCCTCAATTAATAGTGCCTCTTTAGCAACTAAAGGAGCTCCCAGCTAAGACTCTGGGTCTCCCTATCTGAAAGAAAGAAAATTAAATTTCTAGGATGACTTTTGGATGGGTTTGTATTGCACCGGATGAGCTTTTCCAAGAAACCTGGGAATACAACCCGACACGTTCCTCTTTGAAGAGGTCCCCATGAGTTGTACTTTCTAAAGAGCATCCAGGTGGCCCATGGCACAAGCCAAGCTGTACCCTGGCTAAAACAATAATGCAATAAATGGGACAAAAAGAGAAGTGATCTGACAAAGCCCTTTGCCTCCTGCCTTCTTTCTAGCTGGTCCGCAATTGCACTTGGCAGCTAAGGGACGACACGTCGCCTTTCCAAAATAAATAAAATAAAATCTCGTTGCCACATACTGCAGCACAGAAGAATGTCAGGAAGTCTGGTCTGGCCAGGGGAAACACCAACAAACCCAACCGCAGCCAGGCAGTGCCGGGGGGAGAGGGGACAGGCGCCCGTGGGAACTTCAAAGGAAAGGTTACGTCTGTAAGGAGAAAGGATGGCTTCTGGTCTCTGCTAGCAGAAAGGAGGTTTCACCCTCTCGTCTGGCTATTTAGAGATGCCCTGCGTAACTTCGGGCAGGGGAGCTGCTCAGCCCCGTTGATGAATCCTTCCAAACCGCTTATAGGACTTGCCTTTTGTTAACTAAGTAACTGCTCTCCCCAGCCAATTTTCTACCAGTTTTCTGTGTCAGTAATTTAACACATCTCGCATTGTGCACAGTAACAGCATGAGGACCTCAGGTTTCAGTAGATATGGGGAAGAGCACATCTGGATTACCATCAGTGTAGCCCCTCTTTTTTTCCCTTTACTAACTCCATGATGACTTGAGTGAGCAGTATTTAAATGGCTGCGAAACAAGCACAGCACTGACATACAACCCAAATGCATTTGCTGAGGGGGTTCATCTGAAACCCTCCATTTTGCACAGAGAATGGGGGTTAAGCATCCGGAAACATATGGATGGTTTGTCATGCCGCAGCATCTGGCACGGGTCAGATGAAAACCTGGTGTGCGAGGACCACAAGCAGCCACAGTGCGTGCCTGACCACCTGGAAAGGAGTTGATGGATGGAAAATTGAAGAACCGTGTCGGACTTTTCACACATAGATGTATTTTCCTTTGTCACATAAAGCTTCCTACGGGAATGTGAATATAAAAAAGATTCAGTGTACTCCTGTCTATGACAGTCTGAGACATTTCACACATCTAACATCTACCCGGCACAATGGAAAAGCGTGAAGGAGAGACTTTTTGCTGCTCGACTCCAGAAATCACTCCACACGGCAGCCACCTCCGGTAAAACAGCCTCACAGCTGCTCTAAAGTATTCCAGCTGGTAACACGTTCTCGTGAGGAGCCATCTGCTAGCAAGAGTGCATCAATACCACGCTGATATGCCTATAGTCTCTACCTCACAGACTATAGATGCAAGCAGCACAGCAGGCTTTTGTTATCCAAAAAGCTTGCGTAGTCCCTGGCTTGAAAGATCTGTCTTCCTTGCAAGCTTGTAAAGGCTGAGGGACTCAATTCTCCAAAACAACGCCTTCCTGGGTGCTTTTGTTGACAGGCAATCAGTTTGTGCTCACAAGCAATTTTGTGCACCCTTTGCATCCCACTTACGCTCTCAAGCTGAGCCACGAATGAAAAACAAGTGATGTGGGCAGAGCTACCAAAGACTAAATGATTCTCCTCACTGTCCTTCTCTGCTCACCTATGTTTGCTGACAAGCTGTGAAGAGATGAAAAAGCAATGGCCACAGTGGACCTCAGGTGCCCAGAAACAGCCTTTGGAAGAGGATGGAAATTCCCCTCCCGTAGGCATTTGGGGAGGCATGGGCAGAAGGCACATACACCACCCAAGGGCCAGACGTTTTAGTGTTCCTGTCTGTGTCGCTTCATACTAAAGAGATCTTTAAAAGGAAGACGACATCCCCTTCTCCCAGGGTGAATCCTTAAAATTTCCATTTAAGCATATTGGAGGAAGAAGTAAAACTTAACTTTTTCAAAAGGTCCCAGGTAAAAGTGTGCCACTCTTGGTGATAGTACCTGTTGTGAAACGGGAGCTAGTCTGCCCTCCTGACATCAGTGGTAGGCACAGAAACTCTTGCAGCTCTGAACAACATATCCCATGTAGATGACCTTACATCTTCTGGCTACGTGCCTCAAAAGCAGGACTAGAGCACAACCCACTGAATCGGCTCAGTACCAACCTGCCATACCGGAAGGATGCTCTTGGCACAGGGGAAGGGACCCACATATGTGGCTACCACTTTTGAAAGTGCTGGGCTAAGCCAGAAAAGTTAACATCGGTAAAAAATAAACCAGATGTCTACTCATCCAGTCTCTTGCTGGGTAACCAGTGCTCCACTGCTGGAGTGTCAGATTCTCCCATGCTGGCACAATAATACAGGGACTGTTCCTGAAGGTTAGGGAAGTTTATTTACTTTGCACAGTGCCTACAAATCTTTCAGCCACACAGCATCTGGTTCAGGCACTGCCCTTTGAATGGCTTTTCTGTTGGTGCAGTAATTAAAGGTATCCCAGGTGACACCTGATCCCTTATCAAGTTCATTAATTTAAGTGGAGTTATTTGGCTCTCTATTTTCTATACTTCATAATGTATTTCTAACCTTTAAAGTGACATAGGCAAGCACCAGATTGCAGGGGCGCTTATTAACAGCCTATTAAAATATTTTATGGCCTTTATTTTTATGTTGCTATAGGGAATCAAGTATTTTGCTGTTGTTGAACAGGCTCAGGATTTATGTTGCGAGAGCTTCACCACAGAGCAGTGCTAGGAAATGAACTGGGAGAACAAACTTCCATTCAGCTCCCCGTGTGCTGTAAAGCTGTCACACGCAGATGGCAGCAAGGGGCCCTCTGATGCAGGCCCTCGGTTTGGCTTGGCTTTTTAAGTATAAACCGATAAGACAAGATGCAAGACCATGCTGAGAGCCAGTAAAGGCAGCATACATCTTGAGAAATCGAGCTGGGTCCCTTTTCACCAACCATATAGACCCACGGAGGGAAGCTCAGAAAGGATCTTCCTGGTCACCAGGGAAATAATGTGATCTGTGGCTTTTTATTCCAGAGCTGCTGTAACCACATCCACATTATGCAGCTGAGTTAGACAATGACTTTGGAAGATGACCACGATCTTACCTAGAAGACGACTATGATTTTACCTAGAAGATGGCTATGATCTTACCTAAAAGTTTTCCAGAGATTGCAAGCCCCTCACATCCCTAGGAAAGCTCCCTCAAAGATGAATTCCCTTCTCTGTTAAAAATCTGCACCTTCTCCTAACTCAAGCTTATCTGATATTGAGACAACACATGCCTTGGCTTTAGAGACTTAACTTTGTCCTGCTTCGGTATTCAGAAATTACAATCAAGTCCCTTCTTAAATTCTTGTTTTGATAAACTTCCTAGGGTAAGCTTGGGGTATTCCTGAGTTTATATTATGTTTCTCTTATTTTTTCAAGCATAAAAAATCGTTTGTAATGAAGCAACACGCTTGGAAAGGTATCAGCAACATACTTAAAAGCATTTTAATTGCTTGTGTTTTCAAAATGTTTTAATGAAGTCAAATCAGGAATAGACACTCATCTGCCAAAGAACCTATAAAATATTTTACAATGACATTATAATTGATGTAACTGGTTGTATAAATTTCTGGCATTTTAAACAAAGATACTAGAGATTAGCACAAGCAAGATAATTCAGTAGGGAATTATTATTTCTGCTGTAATTATAAGGGGTTTGGGTTTTTTTTCAGTTTTTAATTTAAATGTCATACTGCAAGGCTTTCTAGACAGATTTTGTGTGGGTAACCTTAGAAAGACTGTTCTCAGAGAGCAATCCCATAACACTAATGCATGATGAGTACTCATATTAGTAAGTGTTATTAAATGTACCATTCCTTTACTGTCTCATCCAAGACCAAATGAAAGACTATCATGCCGGGATCAGTCCTGGACATCCATGAGGGATTGCTCCTCTAATTTCACCTGATAGCTGAGTGATGACAGGAGAAACAGAGGCACAACGCAGGACAGCCTGCCCACAACCTGGGCAGGGACAGACACAGTGAACAAGCACCTTGCGGGACCCTGAGCCTGCTGGTGTCTCCTGCGCTTGTACAGGCTCTGGTCCCCCTTCCTTCCAACTCTCGAAGAAGAAGCTGCACCAAACAAACTACAACTTCACTCAAAGGACCATGCCAGGTCCTGGCACGCCAGCAGCATTGCAAGCCTTGCCTTTTGGGGAAGCGTTAAGCGGGGACAGACCTAGTTTAAATTAAAGCTGCATCTGTGAGAGTGGCTCAGCAGTAAGGAGCTTGCTGAGAACTGCCTTGCAACTGGCCAACTCAGTCATCTCCTAACGCCCTCTCCTTGCACCTCTTCTCCCACTCCCACCACAGAATAGAGGGGAGAACCAACTTCCACCCGTGTCGCACAATAGTCTCCTTTCCCAGGTGGGCAGTAAAGTGCTGACTCCCAACAATTTCCTCCTCCTGAAGTTCATTAGATGGTTTTACCAAGTAGCAGGCCCCCCATATTATCATGCGCTGCACCTGAAATCCCACTTGTATTTTTGAAGCGAGTAACTAAAGCTGGAGATACCTGAATAAACACGCACTGACGCAGACTAATATTCTATCAATATAATGAAGCAGCTTGTTAGACAGTAAGATGCCCAGGCTCAGACGTTAACCAAGTCCAAGGGCAAACCATGCCTTGGCTGGCAAGCACATCCTCTGATGTGGGCGCCCCCCAGGTAAACACCCGGTAACTTTGCTGAAACTAATCAGATTCTGGGGAGAATTTGGGTCATTAAATCTGTCAGGGGTCAAAACAAACAGAAAAGAAATAAAGCTGCTGCCCTGAGAGCACAGAGAAACAGTAATCAACAATCATCAATTGTTGATCAACAATTTCAACACCTCCCCTGTAGAGACTGCAATAATTAGCCGGTAATTATCAGGCAAGATTTCATTTTACATAGAGGGACTAGGAGGTTACCTGCTTCAAGGACAGCAAATGCAACTTTGCTTCCTTTATGCAAAATTCAATGGAAAGTGCCACCACTGGCAGCCAAATCCCAATAAAGACAGTGCTTCATCATCAGCCGCTTGTTAGTACCTACTAGAAACCACTCTGCAGTGCCATAACACATAACATATCGCCCCTGGCCATCACTGCTGCCAGCAGAGTCGGTTTTCCTGTACACTCCTCAGAGAGGAATGGGGGCATAAAAAGCAAAAGACAGAAACAGGCAGAGAGAAAGAAAAAACCCCAGCCACTTACTTGATATTGTCAAGACATCCAGATTCAGGTTTCAGTATGGCAGTATGATGAAACATTTTATAGAGAGCGATCCCAAGGAAGATGACATTAAGCTGCAAAGGGGGCAGGGGGGTAAAAAAAAAGAAAAAAGGGGGTTACATGTCACAGCACAACATGATGGGGAGAAAGTCAGCTTCTCTGTAACAGATGTAGCGAGATTAGCTCTTGCTAGAGTTTTATAGCGACTGAATCATTTCAGAAAATTGCCAAGCGTTTTATAAGGTGAGCTGGCCTGTAGACTGCAGGACTGGTGATGCCACAGCACTGCTGAAGCTGTGGTGCTGCGTATGTTACTGATACGGGGCTGGTTCCAGCATCAACTGTAGTGCTTCAAGTGACATTACGTAAAATTGAAAATATTTGCTGTAATGACTCTTCTGTGTCTGAGAGGCATACAGTCGTGAAAAATCATTCCAAGCATCTTGCTTAGCGGGCGCCAACGTAATGAAGCAAAAAAGCATCTTTTTCTGCGAATATATCTTTGAAATATGGTGTAACAGGGGAGATGGGCAGGGAAATCACGACTGCTGAAAACACTTAGCACAATGCAAAGTTGGAAACTGAAACGGAAAAGAGTTCGATTTGTTCTGTAAAGGATGTGATGGTTTTTCAATGCCTCAGTGTTAACAAGCCTGCCAATTCCTGGGAATGAGTTCCCCCAAAAGCCCAGGCCAGGGTTTGAGACATAATCAAAAAGGGAAGATATCTTTTTATGAATGAATTGCTTAAGGGGAAAAAAACCCAACAGTTGTAGCTGGTGGCGTGGCCCTCTCCCTGATGTGGAAGGCTGCTGAAATGGCCCCCAGTTGCAGGAGAAGCAGGGACAATGTCTGCATTGAAGTGAGAGCGCCTGGTTTGCTGCGCTAGCCAAACTGTAGTCTACTCAAAACAAAGGATGGTTTATTTAAGCCAGATTGTAGTGATTAAAGTATAAGAAAACTCCAGTTGCCTCTAAAGTTGGGTCCTCTACCTTGTTGTGTGTTAGCTGATACACTGGCAATGTGCTAACCGTGAAGTCACACGAGCTTCAACTTCTGCCAGGGAGGAAAAACTCCCATCAAACCTTTCTTCCAGTTTGGATTTTATTTCATTTCCCCCTGAAGATTTCTCTTTTTTGCATGATTGATGCAAAGCTTTACTCTGGAATTCAAAAGGCAGGGGGCATCAGTGAGGGGCATCAAAATAGAGTTTGGCACTTCTATATGTTTAATGGTAGAAACCAAACTCTGCAAGTACCTGCTCCAAAGCTCCTCTGCCCATTTTGATCAAGTATTTTGCAATGCCAAGAGCTTCTCATAATGAGGGTCTAATTGCTTGTGCCAGGTGGGGTCAGAGAAGAACATGCCTTTCGCAAATTAATCTGTGTAAATTAAAGATAAAGAGTAAAGGGACAGCAAAAGTTTTATTTCTTGACCTGAGAGATGGAGTAGTTAATTAGGAGTTCTTACCATAATTATCAAGGTCGCCGGTCCTATAAAGCTCCAAATGAAGTAGGTGTCAAGTCGGAGCCAACATCTGTAATGAAACACAGGGGAGAGAAGGCATTCAAGGACTGCACCCAGGATATACATCAAGAGTGAGCGAGTGACAGAGAAGAATGTGAGCTGCAAAACACGCTGGTGGGAGACAGGAAATATTACATTGCTTGTTCATTTAAATGCTGAATTATGTGCCCAATTTCTGACAGCGCTATTGATGGAGTAAGATAATTACCTCTGGAGGAAGCAGGGAGAAAATGGCAGAAGGCCTAGTTGCTAAGGTTTTCTGCATCTGTCAGAAAAAAAAACTTAAAACTGTGGGTTTTTTTAAGGAAGTGGTCTGATGAGAATCCATGGAGCGTCTTTCTTCACTTTAAGCTCCTCTTCCCTCTCAGGCTCTGATGCAACACAAACTGTCAACTGTCAAGCGGGATGACATTTCTCCAGCAAGCAGATCAGAGCAAATTTGGTGCAAATAGGAAGCACGATTTGGATAACAGAAGGCTGAGGTTTAATTAGGTTCAGTAACTTCCCCTTTAGAGCGTTTTATTTCCCTGAACCTCCGGAGTGTTTTGTTTCCACTAATGTTTCAAGGGTTGCATATGGTCTGTGCTATCACATGAAGTTGATTCATGGCCTAAAACTAAATTATTAATCGCTTAATTTCAACCGCATTTAATACTCCCCACATTTTTTAAGGCCCCTGGGAAATTACATTTCCATTCCTAGTTCATTCCAGGCGACAGGAAGATAAAATGGAAGTGACTTGTTACAAGACAGACGAATATAAATTCCAAGAAAGTTTTGCACAATGTTTAAAATAATAATATCTTGTCGTGTTTGCAATGCTGCAAATCACAGCTCCGTTTATACACAGAGGAGTAAGAATGCATAAAACCACTCTTACACTAAACATCCAGTGGAATTTCATAATTGGGCAAGTGACAGGAACTGTATATATGAATTTATCATGGTGGAAGAGATAGCAGTTTTCACAAATGGCAGCTCTAGTGCACATGCTGAATGTTTTTTTCCCTTCCAATGGACTCTGCAACAGGCAGAAAGGTCTGTGCCAGTAGCCCTACGGAAGAGATCAGCAGGAGCCACCTGCTGAAAGAATAAAGCATGCCCTGAACCTCTACGGCTGGGAGAAGCCAAGATATGACTAAATTCAAAGATGCAGATAAAGCTTCTCACTTCTTTCCCTGACCATATAAATCTCAGGTCTCGTCAGTGTTGAAGATGTAGCAATATATATATGGTCATACCACTGTTTGTCACAAATTAAAATACCGTCACGTCTGTGACTGTCACTCCTGAACTGCCTCTGCAGCTGTTCATTTAAAATCTTCATGTGACAACATCAAAATCTTGATGCAAGAGGCAAACAGAGGCTTTCAGAGAGATAGCAGGGAAATCTTGTTTCCTCCGCGGCTGCTGAAGTTCAAGGTGATTTAGATGCAGCCGGTAATGGAACAACACGAGTGACTAGAAACTATTTGAGTCTGATTTCCTATAGGAGAAGGTTTATGCGATCATGACATCTGTGTATCACCCATAATAACATCTGAAATGTCACACAATTGCAACTAAATTTGACAGAGGAATAGAGGTTTCAAGGATAATGAAGTCCCTGTAAAAAATCCTCCCCCCATCCCTGAAAAAAAGACATTTGCATAGCAGCAGCTCACATGTCACACAGCATTTCAGACCTACCCCATCCCACAGAAAAAATATCTAACTAGTGCTTATGCCTCAGCTGCCACAAATAAATCAGGGAATGTCCCACAACTTTTTTTTCTACTGATAATAAGAGTGCTGGTATGCAGGAGAGGACTTAAAGGGTTGGAGTTCTTTTTATATACTTATATTAAAACATTTTGAACTTTTTTTTTGCCAGTTTAACATTCCAAACATCCCCCAACAGTGTATTTTAATTGCCAAGCAACTTGGTTTTCCTTCAGCACAAAGAGCGAGCAGGGTCTTGGAAAGTCCAGGGAAGAGGAAAGACATAAACCCTCTCTCTACTCCTTAAAGCATGATGGCCAGCCATATGGTCACATCTGATGCAGCTGGCTTTGAATGCGTATAGATTGGGACATGGGGAAAATTGGTGAAAGCTGAAATACTGCATGAGAGGAAAAGCCATGCCGGGCTGAGTAAAGAAGCATGAAGCAACTGGTTTCCTTTGCAGCCAGCCAAATGGATGAAATTTACCATCCTGTTCCCCTAAAAGAATTCTCTCTTTGGTTGTGGAGCACAGCTCAGTGACAAGAGATGGATGCTGTGGATGGGGAACAGCCGGGGAGCCAAGTCCTGCCTTTGGAATAAGCAGAGGACAGGCATGGAGCAAAAGGGACCCCTTCCAAAGAGACACCTTCATCTAAGCAACATTATAGCCTGCGAAAACCAGAGAAGGCTTTTTTTTTTTTTGCCTCTCAGTATGCGTTAAAGAATGTGACGTCATTTTTTACTTGTTTGAATAGAAAAATCGCCTTTTTATGAAACCATGTATGACATCTAGTCTTGGGTGACTAAATGGAAAGTCGCAGGACTGCCTCTAATCTGCAGAGGGACTTTAAAAGGATGTTTTTTGTCTGGTCATCTGGAAGAGACGCAACTTTGAACCCGTTTAAGTCATACCTCATTAAAAATGCAAATTAAGACCAAAACATCAAAACACAGGCATCCCGCCAATTGCGCTGAGGAGCTGTAAATTGCTAATCAGACAAGTACCACACTGAGTTTTTCTTCTCTTAAAAGACAAAAACCCACAGCACAATGAGCTGCATAAATGAGCTCCTCAAAACAAGGAAGCAATCAGGCAACTCACTTCCCAAAGTTGCTAATCTTGGGCTGCCAGTTACTTCTGACCCCCCATGCGCAGCTGCACCACGAACAGGGACTTTCTGCATTACAAGTTTAGACTCTGCTGCCATTAAGCAAACGAGCTGCTGCAGGGCTCAGTACAAAGGCAGAGCAGATTATCTGAAAGTCTGCTTATGCAGAGAGCGCTGCTCAAAACCCCACTGCTTCTTCCAAGAGTCACACCAGCACATTCAGTGCTTGTAACGAGCTCCGTGGCTCTGCTTTCCTTTACTTTTTAATTTCCTCCTTTTCCACAGTGACAAGTTGCTATATTCACCTCAAGCTTTTCCCAAGTAATAAAGACCACAAAGAGTTTACTCTATTTTCTGCATGAAGAGAAATCAAATACTAAACTATCCCTGGTGTGCATTAAATATAACCAATAAACAATCATTAGCTGCCATTGGACCATAAAATTTGAAGCGCCCTAAACATATCATGTTGTTCATGGAAGCTCAGCAGTTTGTTTCACGTGGCTATACAGCCTCCTTCCCTGGGTGCCGTAATGAGATATATAAGCACAAAACATGATTTTCAAGGGTGCAATATATGTTCTGCTTAACACAGTCCAGTGTCCACATTGTTCATGCTTCCTCCTCCCAAATAGCTGGCACGAACACTGAAAATAAAACAAGTTCAGTGGAGCCACCCAAGACAGACGACAGTATTGTTAGAAGCTGTTTTCCGAGCAACATGAACATGCATAAAATGTTAGTGGCTGGCTGACGGACTTGGCGGCTGTGTACATACATACACTGGACTTTCATTCTGCTCTCTGACAGCTGCATTGCTTACCATGTATATCCTGCTTTACAGCACACCAAAAGGGGGGAAGAAACAATAGAGAGATCCCTGCCATGATGAATTTGATCACCACTGGAGGAATATACCTACAAGTAGATTTTTCTAAAATATATTGAACCCTTCAAAGCATAGCCGCTTTCCTCTGAGATTTGTAAGAGGCATTGATATGAAACCCAGGGCAGTATAGCAATAGGAAATAGCTTCTTGCAGTCAATTTTGGACAGCCTGCTACTTGAGGGAGTCCCTTCAAAGGGAGGCTGCTAAAGTCTTAATCCAGCTTTTACTGAATTTTAGACACAAGCTATTTTCAAACACTAAAAACTGTGAATGCTTTTTTCCCTTTGTATTTCACGGCGTTGCCCACCACGATGCTTGACATCAGACCCAGCCAGGAGATGGATAGATTTGGTTAACACACAGGACAAGGCAAATGATCTAACTTTTTAAAACTGCAATCTCAGTATCTTCTTTTTTGCAGCATAACTTGTGGTGTGGCGATTTAAGACTCAGCAGCTGAAGATCTGGTCCGTAAGAAACAGTCACTTGGAAGTTCAAGTGAGCATCACCAGAATTGCTTCAGCAATGTTGGGGAACCACGCTGTCTGCAGTGGGGCTTCCTGCTTGTCACCTTTACTTTAGAAATTATGATCAGAACAAGGTGACATGCAACATTTCTGATTTATTAGGGGGAAAGGGCCAAACACGGCTCAGTTTGGTCACATAAATAGTCCCTGCTGGCCTGAATGGGATGATCTTCTAATGGAATCACTGTAACTGCTCCTTGTTTGTAAAAGCTCCTTGTTTATAAAATCTCCTAATATAAGTGGTTTGAACTGCTCTCAAAAAAAAAAATAATACTAGAAGAAAAAGGATCAATTCCAATCCTTGGAATAATTAAGTGTAAAAGCATATCTTTAGTGGGCAGCTTCTCCAAAACGCCAGTATGAATACTAGGACATGGGATGCTTCAGCAATTTGCAAGCACTGAGTGATAAGCAAAGAAACAGAGAGAGGAACAACTGCCTGTTCCTGGCTATGTAATCTGGGCATGTGTAACAGGAGGGTTGGATTTAGAAAGGAAAATGAAATCAAGAAAACCTACACTGGCTGTCTAAGCAAATCATTCTGAGATGTATGAATGGTGGCACCAAATGCCAGGCAAAAAACAAATAACACTAACAGCTCCATAAGTCCTGCTTAAACAAATGCAATAAATAATGGAGGGAGGCAAGTAATATATTCCAGAGGATGTTTTACAAAACCTGGCAAAACCAAGCAACTTCTTGCAATCAAATTATGTATGCCTGGCATATAGTTCAGTACAAATTCTAATCAGTTCTACCCTTCTAATAACATTATACAGAAAAATACATCATCATCCATCAACCAGATGGAGCATGATAGTTATACAAAACATATTGTATGTTTTTTGTTTTCCACTATGAGAATGTGATAAAATTGTGCACTTTGGAATTAAGGATTATAAAGAAATATTTTAGGCTCTGCAAATCTCTGTAAATATTTATTTGCAAAATATTATATATACATGTTTGATCATTAAAAATACGCTGTGGGGACGGAGAGAGATTTTACTGGCACAAACATAGGACTGCTGCCTCCTCAACACAAAGATAACAAAGTTTTGCTCTTTGCTTCCAGTGAATTTCAGCCACACTTTCTGCCTGTACCTCCCATGCCATGGAAACATTTGGGCACCCAAGGCCTGTTGGGAAAAGGCAGAATATCCCAAGAAAGATGGTTATTTTGCTGTGTTTCAGAAAGATCCATATATTCATTTAACAGGAGCAGAAACATTTCAGCAATGCAAAGGTGCCGTGGTGCTGCCATCTCCCAGAACCTACATCGGTACGTGTGTTGTCCCTACAGAGCATCACGAGGGACTTCGCAAAGAAGAGGGTGGATGCAAATCAACTGCTGTCTCATGTCAAAGCGACACCCTGGGCTTGGTGATGTCCTTTTACTATGAGGGAACCAAGACATTTTCAGCACCCAACAGTTATAGAGCACTGCAAGAGAATGCAGCTGGTGCCAGCTTTCATTGCAAACTAGCTGCAATGCTGGGCTTTCTCAGTAGACAGCCCAAAATGTTGAGTCAAAATTCAAACGGATTGCTCTGGTGCTACAAGCCCTGCAATGGTAATGCTGCAGAAGCCACTGGGTAAACAGAGTGGAAGGCAGTCACTAGAACACCAGACTGTGAACTGGACCAGTGGGGACACAGGCCCAGCAATGGTAGATGTGCCGAAGCATCTCAGATGGCTTTCCAGGGAGCCAGACTCATGGCCTTCTGGCTGTAACACATTTGAGGGTAAATGTGCCCCATGTAGGCAACTGTGAAGAGATAGGTCCTCTGTAGAAAAAACACAGTAAGAATAAATTTGTCTAAAGGGACAAGGCAGAATGTTTAAATACCTGATTCAATGGGTGCTTCGATATCGCTCAAGAGAGGATGTGAACAGAAGAGTTGGTTAGGGCAGAAAGCAGGTGGCAGCTGATAGAAATCAGCTGTTGTGTTACTTTTTCTCTGCTCCCTATAGGCCTGTCAAAGTAGGTCAAACTACTTCGGATAAATTGGTAGAGATCCTTGAAAACTTACTCCCCTCCTACCTTTATCTGAGTGGGCTATTTCCTTTCTGCAAAGTATCACATTTATACAAATTCAGGTTGCTATCTCCTACTCATGGGAGGAACATGATGCAAATATCCAGCTGGGATTCAAGCCTACCTGCTGGCATGGTAATGGATCATGAGCAGCTCCACTGCTCTACAGACTTCCTTCTGCAAGGAATCAGGTTCATATATACCAATAAGGTTTCAGTCAAAAATTCTGTAGTTGAATTTAACAGAGTATCAACTGTTGCCATGGCCTGACCTGACCTATGCCAAAAAAGTTTTAAAAACGCTACCAGCTCATTGCTATGTATGCCTTCAGACTGAGCCCGTAACTCATGTCAAAATGACAGGAGAAAGGCAGCCTGACACGGGAAAGCAAAAAAACCAGTCAACAAAAACACATTTTTAATGCTATTGTAACAAAGCTGGCAAAGAAAATCAAAGGCTCTATTTTCCCTTTGTTTTCCATTAGATAGTGTTGTACGATCATCTAAGCTGTGCTTTGATACCAGCTTCAGCAATGTCGAAAACATTTAAGAATATTCATAATGATAAATGATTTAGCTGTTCCCATTTACAAAGAGTAATGCACTCCACACTCACCACCTATTTTGCTTGCAGGCTCTGTTAATTTGATCAACACTTAAAGAAGAGGAAGAAGCAAGCAGTGTTTTATCATCCAAATGCTAAATACTCTTTGGTTAGAGAAGGATGAGCTTGCTGATACAGTACCAAACTGAGGCATGGGACAGCCACCTCTGTTGATGTTATGCAATGATGTGACAAAATTTTCCCTGACTTCCCCGAGAAAAAACCTTTGCAAATCATCTCATAGTGGGGAATTTGTCCTGTGCCATCACAGACTCTGCTGGAGACACAGAAGGCAAATCATGCCTCCTGGGTGAGCTCTGCCTGCACAAGCCTCCTTTGCCTGACATGTCTCTGGGCTCTTCACTTCCCTGTTGTCCCCACTCCTGATCAGGTCCCCATCCCTCCTGACCAGTCCAAGCAGTGCCAAGCCCCCACTTACACTTTGTCCGTGCCGTAGCTCCGGTAGTCCACCGCTGCTGATACGGCCACAATCAGCGCAGGCATGCCGTAGCCGACCAAATAGAAGTACTTCCTCCGGGAGTGTTCGCTCTCGAAAACCTCCACCAGCATGATGTAGAGCTGCACCCCCTCCAGGAACATCCAGGTGAAAGCCGCCAGGAAGAAGAAGTGCAGGAGGGCAGCAAAGACAGCACAGGCAATCTGCACACAGATTCCAAAGGAAGAATTCTTTTTTCACTTGGAAAATGTGTGTGAGCTATTTTAAAACAGACACACATCTCCATATATAAATTACATTCAAAGATACAAAGGTAGGTATGTATGCACATGATCTGGCAAATAAACATATACAGAGGTATATAGTATAAGCACATTTTTGCAACGTGTTTGTTAAACATATACGCACACACATTATTTACAAACACCCCACATGCAGACTCTGAAATCACAGCAGGCATTAGCATTTGACTCCCTGTTAACAACCAGGGGCCCAAACCTGCGAGGACTCACGCATGGAAATAGGACAGCACTGGAACGTATCTCCCTGCATGGTCAAACATGCCATACGTGCTGATACTGATATGCACAGATGCTCCCTGTGGTGGGAGCAGAAAGTGCTTTGCCTCTTACCGGCTGGTCAGTCCGATTGATACCAATGAGGAAGAGGAGCTCTGCCACGAAGAGGCTGATGCACAAGTTCTTGTGAATCGTGTTGCGGTCGCTCTGCAGCCCACGAAAGAAGCAGAAGGTGAAGATGCAGATCAGGAGACAGACCAGTGAAAGCAGGATGCCAACCCATGTGATAAAGTCCAGGAGGAGGTCATGGACTGCGTCACTGTGCTGGAGATAAAACACACAAAAAAACCCCATCAGTCACAAGCTGCATCACTTCTAATCCATCCCAGACACAGAGTGAGATTGTCTGAGACCCTTCCCCAATATTTGTATCCACTCAAAAAGCTGTGGTGCAAGGGACTTGTAGCAAAATGACTAAATGGACCTAGACTTGAATCCTACATCAAGAAAGCTGCAACCTGAATCACAGACTCCAAAGTGTCTGGCAAGTTGCAAGTGCCCTGAACAGACTTGGATCCCAAAATATCCCAGAAACAATGATGCTGCTGTTGAAAATACCAAGATGCCAAAGCTAGTCTTGCATGCAGCTCCATCCTTCACAAGCAGGGCAAAGGAGCGGACACACAGTATAAAGAACCATTGAACACTGCGATTTGAGTGTAAAGAAGTTTCACGCTAACAACATCGTGGAGATTACAAACACAAGTCCATTACAACTGTTTACCAACAGCGGAAAAAGACTCTCTTTACATGTTCACAGAAAGGTATGAGCTTGGAGTCTTTAGACAGAGAAGATCACTTAAATATCTTGGGTTTTGTGTGTTTTTTGTGGTTTGTTTTTTTTTTTTTTAATCCGGGGAAGAAGAAAGTAAGTTTGATTTTTCTTTTTCAACACTTAGAGCTATATTTTAAAACTCCTGCGAAGTCAGACTGATGCCTGGAACGTTACCCAGAAAAAAAGACAGACCTTTTCATATGGATTTGCTTTTGAATTGTAATAGAACAGTGATTTTAAGACAGCCTGGAAAGTGAGTGATTCCCTGTGATAAACATGCAGCATGGTTTTACCCGAAAGCCACGCAAACACAGCCACTGCAGTGGCGAAGTTAGGTAACCCAGCAATGAAGTTTTGCAAGGGGCATCATAGGTGGGCTCTGCTGATAAAAGAGCTCCTGGGTTCAGACTGCACATTCCTTCCAGAAGAGGAGGGGGGGTGCTGGGACCCTGACACAGGGTATCCCACCACCTTATTACTTATTCAGGCTGTAAAACTTGCCTGTAACTCCCCAAGTTTCCACCAGATGTAGTGAAATTAGAGATACCATTACTTAGTAAAATGTAAATAAGAAATGAGAAATACACGGTGACTCAGATGATGGCTGCTCAGGGCTACGTGGTTGGAGT
This sequence comes from Psophia crepitans, assembly GCA_013399095.1. Classification (NCBI taxonomy): domain Eukaryota; kingdom Metazoa; phylum Chordata; class Aves; order Gruiformes; family Psophiidae; genus Psophia; species Psophia crepitans. The sequence goes on along the minus strand of VWZZ01003349.1, from coordinate 589,756 downwards.
CAATGAGCTGTGGGAAAGATTGTCTGGAAATCTCTGGGGGCTTTTCAAAAAAACCAGAGAGGCTTGAAATCCAGCTTTGTGGTCCACCAGGCTGTGTTATAAGTGGTATTCACATTCCCCTCCACTTCTGGCATCTTGATGACTTAGGCATTATGTAGGCTGGCAAATACAGTAGTGTCACACTTCAAAAAGCCAGGACAAACTGGAAACATTTTCCTCCCTGTGGGATAAAAGCTTATGACAGATGGAAGGAAAAGGTGGTTAATTTATCCATTTTCTTTGCCTGCTTGCCAATGATAAAGCCATATCAAATGTCAGGCCTTTCCTGATATACACTCTGCTATGTCAGCACCTGTGAGAAACAACTCAAACCCTTCCGCTCTTCGGCTTTATCAGCATGAGTGACAGGCATCAAATTATAATGAAAGATGGGGAGTGATTTTTCCCCCTGTCTCTTCCATGCTGGAATTTTTCTCTCCAGGAAGACTTTGAGGTGGAGAGATGAGGGCTCCTTTCATGAAATGCTCTTGGAGCTCTTCCTGAGTATTTCCAGTATCTAAAGAAGTAGGGATTGCAAATCCAACAGAGAGGAGAGAAATCATTGTGTTGTTACTGTAGATCATGATGGAAATGCCTATTCCAGTCATCTCCCCCAGCAGCACTCAGAAAACTGAGATGAAGTGCACGTTGTTTTCCCGGTGGCCATGCATTGCTTTATCTCACAGTCATTCATCCCCCTTAACTCAGTGTGAAAAAATGTTAATGCAAACCTTGCACCTTGCAAATCATTCTTTCCTTCCTCCAAGGTTGCTGGCAAGCTTCAGGAGAACATCTCCCTGAACAACCCCATCATCTCACCTGACTAGTTGGCCCGGTCAGGTTGAAGTGACCAAGAAGTCTTGGGCTGGGTGAGTGGGGTAAGGCAGTTAATGTAGGTGGATGCAAGGAGAAAGAAACCAGGCACACTTTGCCCAGATGCATCCATCCCATCCAGATGTGGCCAATTGCACAGATTCATCTACATCAAGACAAAGTTGGCCTGGCACAGGGAAAGCTTTTCCAGGGCTTCTTCCCCTACATGAGATGAAACTCATACGTCTCAGCTCCTTTAGGTCTATCATGAAACCATAGCTGTGCTGACTTTAAGACACAATGAAGGAATTAGGGGTGTTTTGCTCCTGGGGAGGGATTCTGCCATCCAGGTTTATGGTTTTCCTCAGGGAAGGGCCACCTGCCCACTAAGCTAACCATACTTAGAAAGAAATGCAGACTTTATTGTTGTATTATTATTATCACCACACTTACTACTCTTTTTAATACTAATCGCAATGATAATACTGATTTTATACACATAACATCCGTCCCTGGAGTGCTAGGAAACAATCATAAAAACAACTTCTCCATAATTACACCCCCTGCCCCAACTCAACAAACTCACAAAAGAACAAACAAAAAGGAATAATAACAATAAACAGGGAACAAGAGCAATTTAAAAACACCTCAGGGGAAAAAATATGAATTTGTAGCTTTTCTAGTAAAGTCCAAGAGAAGAGATGAGCTGGATTTCAAAGGCTGTGTGTATTCCATCCTGTTTGGGATGTCCAATTTCAGGTGCCATAGCAGAGCAGGTCAGGGAGGACCTTCCCATGGCAGTCCCAACTACCCCCCTGCCAGGCACATCCAGAGTTTTTACACCAGCAAATCCAACAGGAGGGAAATCTGCCTTTTGCTGGAGGCTGAAACTTGTAATGTACTGCGCTGCCAGAGGTCACAAAGCAGAATAATATGGGAAAAGGAGGAATGGTGGTAATCACTCCTCAATGCCCTGAGATTATCTTTGCCATCACCCGATTGCTATGTGACAAATGAGGTAGTAACATGTCTGCTTTACACAGTTGGTATATGGTGTTCCAGGGTTAAGTATGATAAACAGCACACCAAGATTCTGTACCTGGGTTGCAGTGTTGAAGACTGGTCCCTCAACTACAGAGACATGCAAGAGGAGCAAATCTTCTCTTTACCCTGCCCAGGACTGTTAAAAGCACTCCCTGACTGAGGACAAAACAGCCTTGATGTATGTGCTAACGATATCCTTCCAGCACCCTGCAAGCCCTAGGGTTCCCAAGGCATGCAAACTACATCTGAAACCACCAGTGTATCGATATCAGTCAGCTCTTGCTTCTTGATAATCTCCCCAAAGTCCTGGGCAACTGGAAGAACCCACAGAAGATACCAGACATCAGTCCAAAGGACAATTTCTTGACAGCATCAATCAAACACCTCCTTGTCCAAAAGGACCATGGCTGTCAAGACCAGCGCTACATGGCCCAGCATGGAAGAACGCTAGCTTAGATAAGCTGAAATGCAGACTGTTTTCAGCACAGGAATGACTTATTGAGAAACTGAGAGAAATAAAATAATCCACTAGAGTGAAAGGGTTTCTATATTCAGTACATTTTACATTTATGATTTAGGCATGAGTCTGACCCAAAGCCCAGTGAAAGAAGATTTCCCTGGCTTTGGAATAAAGCCCCACTTTTGCTCCGGTGGGGCCAAGAGCAGCAGGAGAGCACGGATGGAAACTTGTGCCGGAAAAGTTACGGGAGCCCTGGTAGCAACCACAGCAGGGTAAGCAGGCAGCCTAGATATTATCCAGGCTGGGAAAATCAATGAGCAGCTCTGGCAGCGCCTCTACACCAGAGCTGAGCTAATAAAAACAAATCCCAGGGAATGTCAGCTTATGACAGAATGGCTCTCCCAGAGATGAACAGCCATTTCCTCCCTTATTAAAAACATCAGTAGAAGAAAACAGCAGCCAAACCAATCTGCCAGCAGCAAAGGACACATTCCTTTGCCTAATCTGTCCCTCCAGGAATGGAAAGAGTAATATGTTTGGGGGTGGAGGAATAAGCAAGCAGTAAATAAAAAGACAGTGTCATTGACTAGCTCAGATACGATTGCTCAGTGCCTGGTGGGAGCTGGTAGTGTGCTGGACTGGGCAGAGACCCAAGTGGGACAGGTTTGAACTCCTGTGCATTGCTGATGCTGCTCCTCAGATCTGTAGCTATCTGGGGCTGTGCAGGCTCCCTCTGCCCTTCTTCCTCCATCGCTGTGTTGAGAGAGGATTACTGAGAGAGGATGGCCTGGCCGCAATGCTTCATGGCTAAGTGCAAAGGGCTACTTAAGAGGCAAATGGTTTTGTACATGTGCCAAAATCATCAGCTGGGCTACATGGACCAGTAGGAAACCCCAAGGGCTCCTGCAGTGTGTCTGGGCTGGCTAATGGCATCACCTGCCATGGCTATGCAGGCATGAGAGGTTTTGAGGGGGGTTTCCCCTCTCTGTGGCCAAAAGGGATATGTGCTGGGGGGACCCCACCACTCTAGTACGCATCCTCTCCCTCTTGCCCAAGGGAGGAAGGAAGCTCTGCTCCACAGCGGACATAGGGGATATGTACCAGGTCCATGGGTGCTTTGTGCTCTGCAAAGGTGATGCTGTCATGGGCAGCATCAGATCCCAACCCAGAAATAGAGCGCGCTTAATTTCCACCTGAAGCCCCTGTGCAACATCACTGTCTTCTGACTATGGCCATTTAAAATGGCTCAGATCCCCAAGCACTCCTGCAAGGTCATTTAGTCACCTTTCCTCTCCTTGCCTTAGCCTTAGTCCTCAAAGCTGCCTTCATACCCTGCATGGGCTACACAGACCATCTTCCTCCTCCCCTTCCATCCTTGGCAGAATCCTTTCCCACAAACTTCTCCCCAAAATGCAACAGCCTTCTAGTGACTGCCAGAAGCAGCAGCCAGTGCAAGCCACAGAAATCCTCATGGCTGGAATAAAGCAATACGGGGGCAGGTCCACAGAGAAGTAAGTACAGACCTCACCTTGCCATATGCTGCAAATGCTGCTGTGGACATGGCATGTGGCAATTGCCCAGCACTTCCATCATACTCACTGACACCACTGTAACTGAGATGCAGTTGAGGTGAGATTCCATTGTGGAGAGGAAGAGATGCTTGGGACAATAATTGCATCCATCATCCTGCCTTTCTGTGCTGGCTGAACTTAGTAAAGCAGGCACCTCTGATTACTCATAACGCAACTCCAACCTGAGAAATGAGCTACGACAACTGTGCCAAACTCAGCGTAGACATCTACCCAGCCAAGTTGCTGGCTCGTTAATTTGAGTTCCCGGAAAAAAATCTGGTCACAGCATTGACAGCTTCTGCTGCTGCACCAATGGTCTAACCCAGCCCAGTGCCAGGAGACAGCTGCGACACAGCTCCACCACACCATGGCTGCTACCTTCACTTTGCTCCTTGCTTTCACCCTGCTCTCAGCCAGAAAGGAAGGGGGTAGCAAGAAACAGGCCAAGGCTTAGTTCTTGCGACTTGAATTGAGGATTTTAGGAGAGAGGATCAGGAAACCCTGCGGGGTGATGCTGTCCCCATGCTCCACAACACTGCTCCTGACTCTACAACTAGCCCTGGCTCACAGATTGGAAAGCCAAGAAGAGTGATATTAAGCCAAGAAGGGTGATATTAAGCAAATATGTACCCGTTGCACTGGGGGGAAAGAAGGACGTGGCTAACAAGCTGCTGTGTGCTCAAAATCCTGACACCTGTAATCACTGAGCTAAGAAGCTGCAAATTCAAGGGCTTGGACTATGTCTTTCTGAAGCCAGTCAAAAGCGGCTACCTGAGATGATCTCGGTCAGTGCTTTGAGGAATGCACAGACAAGGATCACCAAGATGTCCAACCCCGTAGAAATAGAAACAGTAAGACAACTAGGGCCCAGCCCAAAATGACGTGTGTCAAACTGAGGGTGGGGAACTCAAGGAACTCCCTTGAGTGACTTACTGCCTACCTAGACAAAAAGCTCAAGGATTGCTACCAGGTACAACTCTGAATTGACCCTGTAGGCATAGATTACTTGACATAATAGGTATATCTGACCTAAAGTATAACCAAACGTGCTGCTTAAAACTTCTTGGAGTTTAAGAATTGTAATTCAGCAGGTATAATAGGTAGGTAGAATGGCTAATTCTTGGAGTTCATCGAAGTCACACATTTCTGTTCCTAACACAAGCTCAAATACTGCCGTATTTTGAATTTTAAAATCTCATTGAAGACAAGTACATAATTTAATAAGTTTTCTGCTTAATTAAAACAGTTCTTATTTAATAACATATTAGAATAAGCTACTTTTTGCAATACACAGTATATCTTTTTGAGAATTAACCCCTTTGATGGCACAAAAGGATTTGTCATGCAAAATTCATTATATAGCGGTTTCAGTAATTTAATTCAGCAGTTAGGGTGTTTTTGCAACCCTGCACCCACCTCTGCTTTCATTCCCTGCTGTTCAATCCCACAAGTGCTAATATGTGGATAAACCAGCACTGCAGTAACTTCAGCTTGCTCTTTATATCCGAAATGGCTGTATTGCTTTAGGCAATGGACCACTGCATTCCATTTAGACTTCATATATTTTTATTCCTTTCTCTCCTTAGCTTGCCTTATGCTTCCATTCCCAAATAATTAGCACATTGCAACGTGTTTGTGGTACAGAATAACATCTGAAAGCTTTTGATTAATTGCTACAGTTAAAACACCTTTCTATTTTCCCCCCCTTTCTTTCTTTATTTTTAAAAGAAGACTAAGCTCTGGCATTCACTACATACTGATAAGCAACATTTATCTACCCCGAAGTACCTTTGCTTATTCTGTTTTGGGTGGGTTTTTTTAATTACATTTTCCCACCAGCTCTGAACTTGTTTTCCGGCTGCATATTTTTCCCATGGTACATTTAAGATGCATCGGCTATAATTAATGTGATGCAAAGCGCAAGCTTATATGAAAAACAGCTTGTAAATTTTGAATAATTCTGCAGCAATTACATAGGTAGAATGGCTAATTTAACTATGGGCTTTGTCCCACGGCATAGGAACCACCAGTTTTTTATAGTGTTTCACGGTCACAACAAATATCCTACTGATTCAAACAATAGATAGATATTTAATATAGATCTCATCTATGTTAAACTATCTCATAATTTAACAAAATATTTATGAGACTGTAATAATTTTCCCATAACACAGGCCAAATGAACTTCTTAGCTGATGAAGAGAGTGATTTGTTTCCAAGTCTTAAAATCTCTGTCCAAAAGGAGGTTCTCATTTTTCCTGGTAAATTGTCCGAAAGGGCAACAAACGCTGCAGGTCTGTAAGGTCATCCCTTGCCAGGAGGATGCATCAGCAAGGTCCAGCTCACAGGTCATTACAGTCCCGCTGTCCTCTTCCCGTGCTAGCTGGGGCTCTAACTGCAGCTGGAGGGGTACATGCAGTTGTGGGTCCATTGCTCTTCCCAGCAGCTAAGCATCCTGTCCGTGCGTAGAGCAGGCTTGGGCACCATTATCTACTCCACTGAAATGTAGGGGTGAATAAGAAACTCTAGGCCCAACTAATTTTAACAGGCAGAAAGCATCTTCAAATCCAAATCTCCTCCCCTTAATTGGGTATTGTCCTATTAAGACTGGAATTGATCTCAGCAACTTCTACTCTTGAAGCACACCAATAAATCTCCGCCACCGTGGTCAACCAATGTCATTTTGTGCCCCTTCGGACAAAGATATATTGCTGTTTCATGCTGGAGAGCCAGACGGCCACCAATCACTTCCTCAGCAGCGCTACATTCCAGCTCTGCCTTGCCACATATCCTCTGCTAATAATTAAATCCCAGCCCATAACCAGCAGAGCAGCCACTGGGGTCTCCTCTGGAGAACACGCTCTTTTGCCATGCTACCAGGGAGGCAGGTCATTCATGACCAGAAGCGACACTTGCCAAACTGGTGCTGGCTTTTGATTAAGGAGCAGGACTCTGATACAATGTCTGCCTCCCACAATGCGTGCTGTTCAGTCTCATTAGGTAGGGTGCTGTGGATACTCATTACACCAAAGGATGCTCCCTATGGATCCAAAAATCTGACAAACTGAAGTCAGTAAACTATAAGTGACAATTACAGCAGAAAATTGTTTCTGTTGAAAAATTCTCAGAGTATTATTAATTGTTGTGTGTATGACAGTCCTCTTTAGGGATCCTAGTCACTGGTCAGAACACTGCTGTAAGAGGTCCTGCACAAGCACGCAACATGTTTTCCCCAAGGATCGTTCCACCTCCAAGAAGACTAACAGGTCTCTGAGGCAAGGAATGCCTTTTTGTACAAGGCATGAGACAACAAAATGGCTCAAAACCATGCCTGTGAGAGATGAGTGTGAGTCAACGGATGACAGCAACCCTCATTTATTTTTAAACCGCCACCTTTCCAAACCAGCAGGTATTCTGCTGCCAAGACTTTAAAACCAACTCATGACAACAGTATAAGGAATGTCATACAAGCCAACCTCTCAGGTCTGCCAAGAGCCACAGGGCCATCTCCACCAGCAGACCGGAGTGGGATGGTGCCGCCACGAAGAACAAGGTGACAAGCAGCTGGAAGAAAGTGTTGCTGATGTTTGCAGAGTACCCACCTGCCTTCGCCCTCACACTGGGATGATCGTTAAAGCGGACATGCCGGGAAGCTGTCCAGTTGTATCAGAGTCAACAAAATGGAGCCACTTTGGCTCTTACAGCAATGACACTTTGGCTGCAGTCAAATGACAAAACATGACCTGAAATCTTGAGGGCACTTGTTAATACTCAAAACCACCCACAGGCTAATAGCACACTGGCATGGTGCTCAGGAAGCTTCCAGCTGTAGCTCTTTCCAACCTGTTGGCTGAGCACGGGCAACCAAGGGTCTTACATCCTCTTTCTGCAAGATGAGATAACACCAGTGCTGCTAGTCTAATGAGGTTTGGGTGAAAAGCTGTGCAGACAAGGCTGACCTACTTGCAGTTTGGGAAGAGGCTTGTTCAGTGTTAACCGTATCTGCACTATGCAGTGGGGATCACCCTCATTCACATCAGTGGAGTGGAAAGCTATCTGCATTTCCCAGGTGCAACCTCTGACTTCAGTGACTCAGGTATATCTGCTAACTCCAGGCAGGTGACAACGAGCCAAACATACATTTCTCTTGAAAATTCAAGCAGTTGTAGGAAACTGGCAAAAACAGACTTGGACTGCAGAATGCCATTAGCCTGTAAACATGTGCTCTGAATAGGCCATTTCTTCAGACATCTCCCAGAATAATGCCGCAGCCATTTAATGGCATGTCTCCTGGGCTGGTAGTGACTTCTGCAGAGTACCATGGATACGTCATCCTGCAGCAGCAGCAGATCTATCCTGCCGCTCGCAGGTGGATCCAGCTGTTGTGGCAAATGTGTTGCCAGGCTCCCATTTCTTTTTTTGCAGAGCTTTGGTCATGCATGATGGTGCTTTAATATGTATTTTTATTGCAGCTCTTCAAATTCCTCTTCAGATTATCAAGTGAAACAAAAATACATAAAGACGTGACACTGGAAGACTATTTGAGAAAAGGGTTTTTAAAAATCATAATAGCTTCTGTGGTTATGTAGTCATAGCAGTGGCTTTGAAATGTTCTGCCTGCATGGAAGATGCCATATCTGTATTTAGCTCAGAGCGGTGGATTCTGCTGCAGTGCCAGGCACGTGAAATGGAGACACCGCAACACAGGCCAGAATCTTTTGGGTGTCAAAAATTCCTCTGCTTTCTACAGCAGTTGAGACTGTTCTCAACCAGAGACAGCCAAGACAGCTCAGGAAATGGAGGACCATCTCAACCATTCTCACACTCTTGAATAATATCCCAAATGTACACTTCACTCTCCAAGCCACTGCCATCATGAGGAATATCTACTTTCAGGAATAACTTATTTAGCTGCAGTGGGGATAGTCATGTGGGAAGCCAGAATTACACCATAGACCCAAATGAAGGCAAGGAAACTAGCTGATCAGGTACTGGCCTTGGGTAGATGTACAGTCCATGCAGGATGGTACGAAAAGCTTCCCTTTGACGCATAGCTCTCTGTCACATAGTGAGATGCACACACTATATCTTTTTCCCTTAGTTTCCAAAAGTGGAAAATACTTTTGGCTCCACACATGCACCTCACACAAACATGTGTGGCAGTGTATCTGCAGCTGCTGCAAGCAGGACACACAATTTGAACCCCACGAGGCAGGCTCTGCTTGCTTCTGTCCCACCGCCCAGAGTGGGACTCGTTACTCCCTGGTGGCACAGTGAAGACCCCATGAGCAAGGACCCAGCCAGGAGATGTTCTGCACCAGTAAGCAAAGGATGTGGCAACAGCTAATTCTGCTTGTTCATCATCCTCAGCCCATGCCAGAAGCTCAAGAGAGGGTTTGCACTGGTGTGATTACATCCTGTTTCACCATGTAGCAGAAGGAAGATGTACACTAGGTGGTTTCTACTGTTAGAGTTACTGTCACAGACCAATTTGCTCAGCTCCATCTGCAGTAACAAAATGGTGTTACACTGGCCACTTTTCCTGCCCAGTGCATTGGCAGCCTCTGAATCTGCAGTGCCGAAACGCCTTACCTTAACTTCCACGTGTGCCATCAAGACCGCAAAGTTGGTTAGGTGATTGCAGGAGCATGTGGTGTGTGTCTTGTTAGTTGTCAGGAGGCGACATCCCTGGGTGGACCAATACCCTGTCATTGTACGCTTTGTATAACTCCAGAATGAACAGTTTGGATTGAAATTTTCTTCTGACTGCTGCAGGGAAGAAATGAATAAATGCAATAAAAATGATAGGGTTTCAGAGACTTCTAAATGCACCATTTTTTTTTCCAGAGGCACTTTGTAACTCTCACCCTTTAATTTTGGATAAACAATCAGCAGTGGTTTATACATCAAGTATTACTTGCCAATACCAGAGAAAGTTAGATTGTTGCTGCTTTCTTTGCTAATGCAGACTTAGTTCTTTGTTCGTGATTAATTTCAGCCATAGACTAAATCCAGCTCTTCAAAACCAGATTGCTTCATTTGCATTGCAGAGTAGAGAAATTAATTGCTTTAAGCAATCAACTTTTGCAATGACTGTGCTTGGCTAACAGGAGAACTAGCTGTCCTCTTTCTCTGTAATTCCACTTTCCTCTAATATCCCCTGCCACCATGATAAAATAATATTATGGTCTATTCTAATATATTGGTAGTTTTTAATTACAGAATGACGTGTGTCAGCAACTGAGCAATGGGCATCAGCTCAAAGGAGACTCTTTACTTTTATTAATGCAATGTAAAAGAGACGTTCTCCATAAATAACACAAAGTGCAAAGGTACAAATGTATAATTCAAAATCTAATCAAGGACTGCTGGGGGCCTCACATCAGCCAACTTTTGCATCACTTTGTTTTAGAAATTAAAACAAAAAAAAAGAAGCGCTTTTTGAACTCACTCACCTTGATGTGCTTGACAGTAAACACCACAGGATCAGCTAGGTAAACTTTATTGCTGAACTCTTTGTTTATTGCTGCTGTGATGACAGGGGAGTTGACAATGACGGAGTGATTAGTCGACATTGCTTCTGTTCCCAACTTCATGCTGGCATTCTCCGTGGAGAGATAGGTGCCCAGGTTGTTGTACAGCACAAAAGCCACCCTGATTTCACCTAGAAGAGCAGCACGAGTTAGATAATCAGGTCAGTGCACTGGGTTTTGTTTGGTGGGTGTGGGTTTTTTAGATTACAAATCTCTTCTCTGAACCAACTTTAAAACTTCTTTGAGAAAATGTGAAAGGACCAAGACATGCCATATAAAAACTCACCTTCTCCTGCCAATCCCAATGAGCACCACGAGGTGCAACAAGTGGTTCGTGGATATGAAGGGCAGAGCTGCCTTTCTCACAACAAACTTTTATAAGCAAAGAGATCAGTGGCAGACAGAGAAGGTGGGTTTATTTTTGGCATCAGTGGGTGTAACTGGCTCCAGAGAAAAGAGGCCAGGCGGCCCTTTTCCCACCTGATATAACACTTCATTCTCCAGGCTATGCTTGGGAAACATGTTTCGTTCTGGTCTGTCACAAAGATCAGTATAAAACTAGAATTTAGTCCATTAACTAACTAAGGCTACCTCAGAAAAGTGTGGGAACAAATCTGGGAGAAGGAATCCAAAACTTTCCAACACAATTCCAATTTCACATGAAGAGTAAAGCAAAATCGCAGAAATTTCATTAAAAAAATGTATTTCTTTTCCTAATTTGCCAATTAGATACCCTCTCTTCCACAAAAAAAAACAACACCACCAACATTAGGGACCCCGCAGAAAACCCAGGCTACCAGACAACTGTTTTTAACTGAAACCATCCAGTTTGTTTTCTGTTTTGCACATTATTTCACAGGATATAAATAAGAATTGAATATGATTAGTTTACTTTACATGTATTAGTTGTGGGGAGGTATCTTTTTGTTTCTATAGGAATCACATCAGTTTCTGAGGATGGTGAAGCATTGATGACTCCAAAGGTCCCTCCTAACCTAAATCCTTCCACAATAATTTTATTTCTGGCCCTTTCATGAGCTCCGGGAAGGTGCCAAGTTGGTGCAAATTGATGGGGTTCTCCTGATTTGACCAGAACTCCACTAATACCATGCTTAGAAATACAGAGTTCCCCTTTCTCACTTCCAGCACAGTTTCTCTTTCCCTACAAATCTCCAAAGCTTGCTAGTAGAGTGAACCTCCTGCCCCACTGGAGTTTTGCTATGCATTTTGGGTTTTACACTATCACTAAAAGAAATACTTATCCTCAAATCCTACATGCAAAGGTAGCATCACAGAATCATAGAATCGTTAAGGTTGGAAAAGACCTCCAAGATCATCTAGTCCAGCTGTCCCCCTACCACCTATAAGACTTACTAAACCATGTCCCTAAGTACCACATCCAACCTTTCCTTAAACACCTTGAGGAACGGTGACTCTACCACCTCCCTGGGCAACCCGTTCCAATGCCTAACCAGGTACCAAATGCCACCAAGGAAAGCAATGGTAAAATTTTCTTTCTGAACCACCAGACCAGACTTCTCTCTCAAAAGCTGCCAGAAATTTTTGGCAGTTTTAACACATCTGGTCTGGCTGCAATACTGCCCTATCACTCTATGTTTTGCTTGCAGTGATCAAAGCCCATACCAAAGTGCTTTCCTCCCGCATACAGGTTAAATTTTAAAGGAACTCAGAAATAGGAGCATGTTGGGCCCATCAGTGGAAAGTTTGGGTGTTTGAAGTTGGTCTACAGTGGAGCTGTAGAGATCAACAAATGTGTGTGCTCAAATTCCTGGTCTGGAAATAACTGGCTTGGCAGCTTGAAGACCTTTCACGTATAACAGCATCTTTAATTTATGCCATATCAGGGGGTTCATAAGCTTCAGAGAGAAAGGCAGTGAAGATTTAGACTGATAACAGCTAATCAACCTCTTCTGCCATGTTAGTTGATTATTAATATTTGCTACTATTGCTCCTTCCCTCTCCCTTTTCGGATATTTGTATAGTGCCCCACTGTGAAACAGTTTACACAAACAAGCCTCTTATCCTATCTGAAGCCTCCTACTGCAGACAGCAGCAGTTAAACACAATTCTCTGGATTCAGCGCTGTGCCTCGACAGCCGCATCACTTAAGGATCTGATGCATTTTTTTACCAGCCTGTAATACTTCTGAAGGCTGTGAGTCATTTAGCAACAGAATACATTCCCAGTCAGCCAACTTAGCTTGCAGTCAAGGGCCTGAGCAACTGATGCTACCGTAAATTTAAATATTAACATAGCAGTTAATACTATACTTACAACCAGTCAGACACAAAACGGTGCCTAAAGCATGACTAATTCATGAGGCCAGCGTGGCTGGAGGTGCTGGACCTACCGTTTCGGCCGTTTTGTTTCAAGGTATTTGCTGACAGCTGAATGGCACTCCCATGGCCCATGTTCTGGGGAAACTTCAGGTCTTCCAGGTTACCATCGGTGCTCAGTCTCGCAACTTCCAGTTCTGTTTGCAAGAGAGACTGACACTAAGAAAAAAATCTCTACCGAAATAATCTTTGACACGATACTTCAAAGCTACAAAATGGTGTTCCAGACCATCTGAGAGCAGAGGAATCAACTTACAATGTTTCATGCTAGACTCTGTTTGGGCTCCTATTTCTTTTTGAATCTTTGCCCTGAAGAAGTTTTAAATTTAATTAAAAAAAAAAAAAGGCAAATAAATTCTACTCTCTGTGGAAGACAAAAGACAACCAGTTCTTGTAAACAAGAACCTCAGGATATTAAGGACAATGGTTAAAATGAAAATCTGAAAATGCTAGTTCTTTGCCACTGGCGATTGGTACTTTCTGTAAATGCTATCAGTGCTTGGGATCTGTATGCACTGAAATAGAAAAAAGAGTTGTTCTCATTTTACATATGCACAGTGGGAGTGCTGGTGCTTTCCATCATGCTTGTTTTTTAATTAAAATCAACAATCAGCCAAATAAAGACACAAATTTGTATGAAATGAAACACAATTGCATTACGATGAACAATCTCCCTGTGAAGCGGTGCTCTCATCGCTCTAGTGCAGATTTTGCCCTCAAAGCCAGGAGTAATAAAGACAGGTTACGTGCTCATTTTCCATGAGATTTCAAGGGTAGAGAGCTGCTTTACTCCTTTAGGCTCTTTTGGAAAGACTTGTAAGTCCTTCAGAAAAAGGACCAAGACATATCTAACAAATTGCTCTGCAGTTAACCTAGGGGCAAGACAGAAGCCAGGTTTCCCAGCCTTTACTCTCCTTCTGGCTGCTCTCAGTATTTATGGGATCTGTCCCTTACGGATGTTGTCAGTGTTTTCCCGGACGATGTCTGTCTTCAGCAGGTTATCAGCCAGCACGAAGGCACTGTCCTCCACGGTGTCAAGTAACTTGGTGGCTGCGCGCTGCTGTTCACTTGCGTTCAGGTCCCTCCACGCATTCAGAGCCTGTGGCTGCAGGAGGTTGTTCACTGTCTCCACCATGGCCTGCAAGGGAGAGGGATCGAGGGAGAAAGAGCTCTAGTGAATCTACAGCACCATTGAGACCTCTGATACGCTCAGTCCCATCCTCCACACACACCACTTTATAGGGAGAGGACTGCCTCTCACTTCCCCCCCACTGGGGCGGCCAGCAATGGAGTTAGGCATCATTTACCCCATGCAGGCTGGGTATAGCGCTTTTCTGCTTCTGCCATCAGNAAAATCATTAAAGAAACACGCAGGAAAATAGATTTCAAAACCCATCTGTGAAACAGAACCAGAAAACAAAAGTAGGGCTGGGACACCCAAGGGAGGTATTTAGTATCTGCAAAGGCTATATGTTTCTCAGGGCGTTCCCCACCACATAACATCTGGCAGACAGTCACGAAGACACAGAGATAGTTGAGTTATGCCACTTCATCCACAGAAGCAGCAGGTGCCCACAGAGATCTAGTTAAGACACTACATTTCAAATCACTCCATTCAGGAATGAGGCAGCCCTGTGGTAACAACTTCAGTCCCTCCTGTGGTGTACCTTCTGCCCTGGGCTGCCATGCACAAAGAGCTCTCCCACAGAGAACTTCCCACAGGTTAATCTGGATGCACATCCAGGATCAAACGAAACTGCGCTGGCCTCATGCTTGCAAAATTGCAGCAGTAGAGCCTACCCAACCTGAAGGTTTTGTTCAACCTAAAACCCCCACTTAATTAGTCACCAGAACTGACTCAACTACCTCTCAGCTAAAGTTTTTTAATGATACCAGCTGTACCAGTCGGTAGACGTCATTGTGCCTAGCCACCAGGCAGGCTTGCCCCACAAAGAAACACCTTCACTAATGCTGACTGCAGAAAGCAACCTTCCCTTTGAGATGAAGTTGCTGTTCTTAATAATTTCCTGTAGGCTGACTGTAGGCATCAGACCCACACCTCTGTTCTGCAAGGCAAGGACAGTCCCATGGGATTTCAACTGGGATTGCAAGCCTAAAGGATGCCCCATGGGCTCACTTTCATGGAAATATTTCAGTATTTACTCCTGACAGTGTTTGTAAATCCAACTGTTCAACATGACGTCTGGAAAGGAGATACGGCACGGCCCATTTTCCAGCAGAGCCCACAGGAGTATTGCAACAGCAACACATGGTCCTGCGAGTGCAGGGCATCCTGACTCACTCACCAGTCATGGTCAGATACAAATGTGCAACGGGATAATATAAGCACATCAAACCAGAATTTTATTTTATTGCTATATCCAGGTCACCATCAAAAAAATGTCAATTACAGTAAGGTTGAAGGAAAAGTTAAGATAGCTAGACCTGCCACTGGTTGTGCTTTTAATTCCAGCAAAGAGATTTCACCGAGACATTACCATGTCCACCTTCATCCTAAACGTCCTTGAGGTTGGAAAGTTTCTCATGCCACCACAGTTCCTATTGGAAGACAGAGTCAGAATCGGGCTCCTCTGACAGCACAAAACTCCTACTCTCCAAACTACATTTATGCATGATCAATTAACTCATCTGTTCTCGTGTCAAACCTCTCCTGTACCTTAAACAGATCTTCTCTTCCCTGGCAGCTACTGCCCTGGTCCCTTGATTACTAGGGACGAGGGAATTTCTCCTGAGCCTCACAGCCTGGTTTCCCGAAGTACAGAGTAACCCATGCTTCAACCACTGAAGCAAAACAAAATGGCTGAAAATCTTGTCCTCTAGTGCTACTGTAAAAATCTTTTTGCTGTCGAGCCTTTACAATCCAGGACTGGAATCCCTTTCTCATTTGCTGTTAAGTGGAACTTATTAACCATAAATCAACTTCTTAAACTGATTATTAAACCGATTTTCCTAAATAGTCCAAAAATCATCTTAACACATTTAGTATGTGCACACAAAAAGCTGCTTGACTTTAATAGTCAAGAAGAAACACTAAAAAACCATAGCATTTAAGTGTGGTTTCTTTGGTATTTTAAAATCTGGAAACCTGATTCTCTGTAGCTCTTAATCAAATTCTGTAGTTTACTTCGGTAGCTTATCTTTTTACAGGCAAAAAGGAGGTACTATTCTTTTCCAGTGACCAAAAAGCTTAACTATTTTGCTGTGCGGGTTCTACACAACACGGTGTTTTCTTGCAAAGATCTTTTATGCATGGAAAACAGACAATGAGGATTTTTCTTCCCTTTCAGTGTTATCACACAGACTACAATTTGCTTTCTATTTAGCTCAGCTACTAATGGTGTCTTTAAATCTCTGCTAAAACAACATCTTGGGTACTTTTATCAATATCTGAATGCTGGAAAGAGTCTTTGCAACAGATCCAGCTCCTGGCTCTGGATGGAAAGGTAATGCCTATTTGTCAAAACATGAAACAGATGCTGAAATATTTGTGTTGCAGTGAAACATCTGCTGCAAAGATTTTTCCCAAGAAAAATGATTCTTATGCTTTTTTTTTAATATGTGTGCATGCGTGCATGCAAAGTTTAAGAGAGAACACCAACTAGGCCTAATGTGCCACTTCCTGCACAATGTGTACTCCCCACCCAACGGACGTGGTGCTGGTGAGCATACATCCTCTTGAAGTGACTAACCTGAAACCAGACACTTCACACCACTTTGGATCTGGGATCTGATGCAAAAGCTCCAGAAAGATTTCCAAGGACTTTGGGTCAGGTCTTTAGCATGAACAAAGCTGGTAGACTGTCTTCACTGGCATTATATCCGAGATGAATTTAGCCCACAACTTTTCCCAGAGGGTCACTCCCCTCACCTGTTTCAGTGCATTAATCAAGTGCTCCCTGCATTATATTTCCGAGTGTGGCACTTCATTATGGCTGAGTGCTGCGGGCTGAAGCCAAGGAGATGAGGTGCTAATGAAATGTTTGCATTTTGGACAGAAGCTGAGGTAGGTGTTTAAATGAAACAAAACAGCTGTTAAAGCAACAGTGTCTCTTGAGACAGAGGTGCCAACTGGGAAAAGTTGGGCAGGGAAGCGGGAACTGTGGGAAGGCAGGCTCACAGGACAAGGATCGGCCTGTTTCTTTGCATTTAAGTGGAGCCATCATGGTTTAGGTGGGTTCGGCACCTGCTCAAACGACCTGCTGGTCTAATGAAGCTTCAGCATAGAAGAAGCAGCAGTGCTAAGCTCCCAGGAAAGCTTCTCAGTGATCAGCAGGAGGGGGGTTAGCCCTGACAGAGGACCTTTGAAATGAAGAAGGCATGAGATAGGTGTGCTGGGGAGCTGATGGTGTGATAGGTTTTACCCTAAGTCCCTGGTGATCCTGATGAAGGTGGGGACTTTCAGAGGGAGATAAGAAAGTTCTGACCTAGTTTGATCCCACCTCAATTGAAGAATTTAACATGCAGCCAAGAGGGGAGCCCAAACACTCTCTAGTTTCTCTACCCACTGAAAGTAGAAGAAACTACAGAAAACATGATTCCCATTTAGGTCACATGTCCTTCTGTTGTGGTTTTCTTTTCCCCTGCCTGATCCGTCTTCCAAATGCAACTCAACTGTGTGAACATTACCCAAAGCACCCTTTTAAACCTCATGAAAAATAAAAATACGGGGCTTTGGGCCCAAATGTACTTCAACATCACCCACAGCATGGCACTAACCCAATCCCATGGTTGCTGAGGCTTAATGAACAGACAGCACAAGCACACATATGCCCAGGGAGAAGGACAAAAGTAACTTAAATGGCATCAAGAGAAAGCTTTCATGAGGCCTAATTTGCTTGTTTGTAGCCAAATACCAGTTGAGGGAAGAAGGGTATGGCAGAAGGGAGCCAAGAAGGAAGACTTTCTATCTTCCTTTCTATCCCAAGATATGTAGGTGTAGCTGTCTGCTGTCTGTGATGTTAGGGTACCTACAGATGCAAAGCCAAATCCCTGAAATACAAGTCTGCAAAGAACAACCATCCTGGTTCAGAGAGTACTGGAGAATATTAGGCTCAGCGGACCTTTCACGTCTCCAACAGTTGCTACAATTGGACATTGAGAGAAGAGCAAGAACATGGTAAGCACAAAAGATAAATCCCATGATGGTGATCGCTTTCATTATACAGTTATATCATAGAATGGTTTGTTCCATGGGCAGGGACACCCTCCATTAGACCAGGTTGCCCAAAGCCCCATCCAACCTGGCCTTGAACACTGCCAAGGAGGGGGCTGCCACAGGTTCTCTGGGCAG